>JALMQS010000106.1:4350054-4601615 GCA_024734495.1 Forficula auricularia
CACAGTTAAGGTGTTCTTTCGCTATCACAAGACATTTTGTTTTTCCAATGGATATTTCCATATTTAATCTTTCTGCCATTTGATCGAATTGAGATAAGAGGGTTTGCAGATTTTGCTCGCTGTCCGACACCAAAACCACGTCATCAGCATAGCACACAGCCTGTATGGAGTTTTCTCCCATTTTGTATCCAAGATGGGTCGTCAAATATGCTAAAATTTTATCCATAATGAGATTGAAGAGCAAAGGACTTAACGAATCGCCCTGCCTCACTCCACTTGTTATTGAAATAGATCCCGATATCTGGTTATTCGATTTTATTTTTGCTCTTGTATTTGTGTTTAGGTCTTTTATTATCCTAATTAATCTTTCTGGAACCTCTCTTTCTCTGAGACAACCTATTATATCTTCTAATCTTACCCGATCAAAAGCTTTTTTAAGGTCTATGAAACATAAGTATGCCGGGTTGTTGAATTCAATTGATTTTTCAACTATTTGTCGTATAATAAATATAGCATCAGTTGTTGAGCGGTTCTTTCTAAAACCCTGTTGTTCCTCTCTTGGTTTAATGTAATCCATCAGTTTGTTAAGGATAATTTTAGTGAAGAGCTTTAGAATAGTATTTAGTAAAGTTATACCACGATAGTTATTAAGGTCTACTTTACTACCTTTCTTAAATATAGGAATTATTAAGCTCTCTTTCCAGGACTTAGGGATTTCACATTGTGTCACGATGTTCTGAAACATTTGAGTGATCTTCAGGACAAGCTCGCCGCCACCATACTTTAGCATCTCATTGGATATGTTGTCAGGGCCCGGGGACTTTCTATTTTTTAGGGTTTTTACTTCTTTTTCTATTTCTTCCGTGGAAAAGAATATGTCGTCAATATTATAAATTAAAGGTTCGACATTAGTATATGTAGTGCTCGTGTAAAGATTACCGAAGAAATCTTCCCATTCTTCTATTGTAATTTTGTTGTTACCAACAAATTCATTCATCTCTTTTTTATTTTTCTTTATCATCTTCCATACTTTTTTTGAGCTCCATATATGTCATGCTCCATGTCTGCTGTGAAGCTTTCCCAAAAACCCTCTTTGATTTTCCTTATTCTAGCATTTACTTCGTTTCGCACTTCAACATATGATCTTCTTTGTTCAGTGGATGGATTGCCTTTATATTCTAGATATGCTCTTCTTTTTCTTTGCGCAAGCTCTTTTACTTCTGGAGTGTACCAGGGCGTTGATTTCTTGACGTCGTTTATATTAACCGTGCGCTTCCCGAGGGCTTCTTCTGCAGTTTTATTAATACATATCTGAATTTTCTCCCAGATGGCGTCGGGAGGATCATTCGGCCCCATCATTAATTCACCAAGTCTCTCAGATAGCCTTTTATTATAAAGATATTTTGTGCTTTCGTTTTCGAAGGCTTCTAAGTTGAATTTTGAAACGAAAACTGGTTTGGGTCTCTTCACTATCTGGGCAGAAGCACGAATCTTCGCAATTACAAGTTTATGGTCACTTCCAATATCTACCGTATCGAGTGCTCTAACATCGAGAATCTGAGTTGGATGGATGTTCCTATTAGTAATAACGTAATCAATTGTAGATTGTTGACCTCTGCTGTTATTCCATGTTGTTTTATGATTAGGTTTATGCTTGAAAAAGGTGTTATTTATTCGCAATGAGTTTATAGAGCAGAAATTAGTTAAAAGTTCTCCATTATCATTCGTTACTCTTTCATTAAAACGTTGTTTTACTCCTGGTACAGGCTTGTCACCAACTCTAGCATTCATATCTCCCATCATAATTAGGATCGCCTCTTTAGGTATTTTAGATATTACGTTCTGAAGATCTTCATAGAATTCCTCTCTTTGTTCTTTGGGTTTCGATATATCAGGAGCATAGACACTTAATAGATACCACAATGCTTTTGGAAATTTCAATGATACCAAAATGATTCTTTCACTTATATAATCTATATTGTCGATGTTGTTCATAAATTTTTTATTAATAAGAATTCCCACTCCCGCATGAGCTCTTTCATGTTTTTCTTTTCCAGAATATGTCAAAATATAGTTTTCCATACAGACTGTTCCCTTGCCTTTTTTCTTGGTTTCGGATACAGCACAGAAGTCTATCTTAAGGTTGTTCAATTCAGCAAGAATTTCGTGATCCCTTCCATTCCACGAGGTGATGTTCCATGTGGCGAATTTTGTGAAATTATTTCTCCATAACCGTTTTTTCCGTTGTCTCGCATTGGTCGTTGTCCGTGTAAATCCGTCCGGCTTTTTCTTATTGGTGCTATGAGCTTTCGGTTTTTTTATTGGTGCGGGCTGCTAACCCAACTCCCAAACCCCCAACCTGGAGGACCAGGGTTTTTCTTAGTCTGGCTCCTTGTATTTGGCCCGTCCGGCTTGGGAGGCCCTACCAGTAGCTACGCTACCGCCGGCATGGCCCAAATACTCATTGGTTAGTTGTAATTAATAATTTAATTATTTTCCGAGAATATTCTATTTCTCTCTTTCAGAGTGTATCACAAGTCTTCTGGATGAAACATCTTTCTTCAATAAGAAAATGTTCCATTTTTATTATGGAAATAAATTCTGTATAATTTTTTTTTAATTAAATAACAAAATATCGAGTTTTATAATAATCAATTAAATTGGCAAATTCTAATATATAATCATATTTCTTATTGACTCATTGTGGGATTTTATACTCGAATTTATAATCAATTAAATTAAATTAAATTAAATTTATTAAACCAATTATTTTACATGAATTAATGTATACATTGTATTTGAGCTTCGACTCCGGAGATTACTTCTCCACCATCGAGTGTCCTTGATCATCTTTTAGTCCTTGTTTTTAATAAGAGGAAAAAACTAATTAAAGAAAAAAACCTCTTTTCCGATAATTATTCCAATTCCATATTTCAATCCACTCCAATCCTCCTCAATCAATTTTTTTATAATTTTATTAAACCAATTATTTTACATGAATTAATGTATACATTGTATTTGAGCTTCGACTCCGGAGAGTTACTTCTCCACCATCGAGTATCTTGATTCATCTTTAGTCCTTGTTTTTAATAAGAGGAAAAATCTAATTAGATAAAAAAACCTCTTTTCCGATAATTATTTCAATTCCATTATTCCCCAATCCAGTCGATTGGTTCATCCTCCAATTTCCAATCCATTCAATTTATTTTTTTTATAAATTTTATTAAACCAATTATTTTACATTAATTAATGTATACATTGTATTTTTGCTTCGATTCCGGAGATTACTTCTCCACCATCGAGTGTCCTTATTCATCTTTAGTCCTTGTTTTTAATAGAGGAAAAATCTAATTAGATAAAAAAAACCTCTTTTCCGATAATTATTTCAATTCCATTATTCCCCAATCAAGTCGATTGGTTTCATTCCTCATCCATCTTCATCATCCAATCATATCAAATTTGTATTTTTTTTTTTATAAATTTTATTAAACCAATTATTTTACATTAATTAATGTATACATTGTATTTTAGCTTCGATTCCGGAGATTGCTTCTCCACCATCGAGTGTCCTTGATTCATCTTTAGTCCTTGTTTTTAATAAGAGGAAAAAATCTAATTAGATAAAAAAACCTCTTTTCCGATAATTATTCCAAGTTCCATTATTCGTCCCAATCACAATTCGATTGGTATTTCTCATCTCTCACATCAATCAATTAAATTGTATGCTTTTAATTATTTATATATGTATTCATATTTGCTATAGCCTATTAGTGGGTTTTAAAATTAAAAAAACCAATTAATAAATAAAAGATAATTGAAAAAATGTAAAAAACTTTTTTATTGAGATTTTTATTTATAAATAATTACTTTAATTAAGAAAAGATCAATTAAGATGAAATTTGTCGAGGTCCAGACCTAGCCAGATCGTTTTCTCATCCTCAAAACTTGTTAATAGAGTTGGTTTTCCTCAAAATCTGTAGAGCCGTTTTCAAAATAGAACTAAGATACAAACAAATAAATATACAATAAATTTTTGCTCGTTTAATAAGAGTAGATAATATATATCAAGCAGAGAACACACTCATTGATTTCGTATTTCTCTACTTATTGGCAATTTGAACTCTTAAATTAAATACATTTTTAATTAATAATTTTTTTATTTATTTACAAATAAATCTCACTAAAAGATTGAAATGATTATTTTTATAGAAATAAAAAAAAAACCTAATCTTTTATTTGTGGAACTACTATTAAAAAATTACAATTTTGAAAAAATTTTTGCAAGCAAATTGTTAATCTAATAAATAAATCATTTAGAAACAATTTGCATTCGAAAAAAAATAAATTGACACGTTCTGATGTGGCCATCCACTTGACTTTACCATTCACTTCTGGTTGAGTTTGGTACAAGAGCCTAGATTTTCATTTTTTGACCCCCCCCCCCCCCTTATTTTGGTTAGTTTTTACATTTTTAGTCTTCTGGTAGCCCACTGATTATGTATACAAAATTTGGTTGAATTTGGTCCAAGAGCCTAGATTTTTATTTTTGCCCCCCTTCCCTCAAAATTTTGGCGCCAGAATTTTTTTTCGTTATTTAGTTTCATATTTATAGTAGGTATATTTCATTTTTCTTGTTTTTTTTAGCGTTTTTGAGATATTTCGAAAAAACGAAGCAAAAACAACCACTTTTTTCATGCACGATTACACTACTTGACCATACCTTGTATGGTAAAGTAAAAATAAATTAATTTATGAATAATTGATGGAAAAGGGTGACTTTTTTTCTTCAAAACTCGGTACTTTATCTATAAATTTTAATGATTTGATAATTTTTTCACATAAAAATACCAAATTTTTGCTTATTACTTACAAGTTTACAAAAATTTGTTTTCTGAATTTTTTTTTCGTTTTTCATCCATTAATTCTGAACTATAGAAAAAGGAAAATAATCAATAAAAAAGTCGCTATTTTGACAATAGGGATTCGAGGATGGAAAGCGGAATATGGAATTGGAATAGTTATCGGAAAAGAGAGTTTTTTTTTATTTAATTAGTTTTTTCCTCTTGTTAAAAAAAATGGACTAAAAAAGATGATCAAGGACAGTCGATGGTGGAGAAGTAATCTTTGGAGTCGAAGCTAAAATACAATGTATACATTAATTCATGTAAAATAATTGGTCTATTTTGAAAATACAAATATTTCAATACCAGAATGAACTTTCTAAAGCTTCTATCTGTTTAGTTTATTGGAATTAACAGTGCATCCCGTCTGGCATGCCAAGCCTGACGGCGTGTATACCAATGTGTTGATAGGAAATTGGATAATTAGTGAAGGAAAAATTGAAAATACTTGGTACACTCTCTCGTTAGACTCGCCTTCAAATATAATAAACTATCTATTAAAAAAACAAAAAATTTCTTTTAATTAATTAAGAAAATTTCGTAGTTTTTTTCAGTTTTTCTTGAATAACCCTAAAAACGGCTTATCATATCAAAAAGATATTTTTAAAATAAATTAAAGCTCTTTAAATTACTCGTAAAATGATAAAAATTTCATATATTTAGGATAAGTAGAACCGGTACTAGCGCCTGTCAATATACAGTCCCAGGGATCAATTTTGAATATCCCTAAAACTCGTGCTTTTTTCGATTTTCCCCATTTTGACCATGAATGAGCACGTTGTCGACAAAGACCACTCTATATATTTTTAAACGTGATTAACTTTGATACAATTTAAAGAAGGTTTCCTCTTAATTGGATAATGGTAACACGTACCGAAACGAGTGTTGAAATTTGCAGTTTTTTTTGCAAAAAATCGTAGTTTTTCCTTCATAAAATGAAAACCACTCATTCTAGAAACTTGATTTTTATCTCATTCTCTAGTAAATTTTGTACACTTGAACGTTTACTCGGACTACTTTTTTGATAAAACTCGTATATTTATAGATATTGAGCATTTTCCATGACGCTTTTGAGGATTCGGATCATATCCTGTCCGGAAAATGTAAGATATCTATAAATCTAAGAGTTTTATTAAAAAAGTAGTCCAAGTAAACATTCAAGTAAATAAAACTTCCTAGAGAAGGAGATAGAAATCAAGTTTCTAGGATGAATGGTTTCCATTTTATGAAGGAAAAACTGCTATTTTTTGCAATGAACTGCAAACTTCAACCTGATTGCGGCACTGATTACCATATCCAATTAACATGAACCTTCGTTTAAATTGTAGCAAATATAATCTAGTTTAAAAATGTATAGAGTGGTCTTTGTCCAAAATATGCTCCTTCATGGTCAAAATGGAGAAAAATCAAAAAAGTACGAGTTTTAGGGAATTCAATCGGAGATGGATGGAAGAATAATGGAATTGGAATAATTTTCGGAAAAGAGGTTTTTTTCTTTAATTAGTTTTTTCCTCTTATTAAAAACAAGGACTAAAAAGATGATCAAGGACACTCGATGGTGGAGAAGTAATCTCCGGAGTCGAAGCTAAAATACAATGTATATATTAATTAATGTAAAATAATTGGTTTAATAATAATAAAAATTTTTTTACATTTATTAATTATATCAATAATAATAATAATAATTAGTGGTATGATCGTAATAATAAATCAATTTTTAAAGCTTATTAAAAATTCATTTTCGACATATCGATTTATCCATTTTAAAATCCCCTAATAGTTTTACTTTAATTTACCAAATAAAATAAATTATAAGCTACGAACCATTATTGGTGGATTGGGGATGGAGGGAATGACCAATCGACTTGATTGGGGAATAATGGAATTGAAATAATTATCGGAAAAGAGGTTTTTTTATCTAATTAGATTTTTCCTCTTATTAAAAACAAGGACTAAAGATGAATAAGGACACTCGATGGTGGAGAAGTAATCTCCGGAATCGAAGCAAAAATACAATGTATACATTAATTAATGTAAAATAATTGGTTTAATAAAATTTATAAAAAAAAAAAAAAAAAAACGAACCATTATTGGAAAGAGAGGTGAGGGCTGGATTAATTTCCGCAATATGGAATTGGAATAATTATCGGAAAAGAGGTTTTTTTATTTAATTAGGTCTAAAAAGATGATCAAGTACAGTCGATGGTGGAGAAGTAATCTCTGAAGTCGAAGCTCAAATACAATGTATACATTAATTCATGTGAAATAATTGGTTTAATAACGAACCATTATTGGATTAAGGAGACAGGACGGAGGAGAATAATAGAATTGGAATAATTATCGGAAAAGAGGTTTTTTTATTTAATTAGTTTTTTCCTCTTATTAAAAACAAGGACTAAAAAGATGATCAAGGACAGTCGATGGTGGAGAAGTAATCTGCGAAGTCGAAGCTCAAATACAATCTATACATTAATTCATGTAAATTAATTGATTTAATAAAATTAAAAAAAATAATAAATAAATATTTTTTCCATTTATTAATTATATCAATAATAATAATTAGTGGTATAATCGTAATAATAAATCAATTTTTGAAGCTTATTAAAAATTCATTTTCGACATATCGATTTATTATTCATCTTAAAATCCCCTAATAGTTTTACTTTAATTTACTAAATAAAATAAATGAAAACCTGCGAACCATTATTAAAGATTTTTTCAAATAGTTGCGAATTTACTGTTACATGCTATGGGAGTGGAACCCAAGTGTCAATTCAAATATTTATAGTCTTAATTTAATTTACTTTAGACAGAAAAAATCTTATTATAAGACTTTCATTTAGATATTTCGGGGATCGAACCTCAATTGATACGGACGAATATCAACAATAGGCGTTATAGAATTAATATGCAGATGTAAAATCACCGTTTAATACCTACTGGCAACCGCTAGGGGCGCTACTTTTAACTGGGAAAAAAGTAAACAAACATATTCTTATGTGATTTTGTCATTTATAGCGACTGGGCATTTCACGCCAAATCGGAAGGTTTGAAAAATTTTAATTTTTGATTTCCTTCAGTTTTTGACATTTTTTAGTACCCATCTAAAAACTCTTCCTGGTAAATTTTGAAATTTTTTTGATCACCGATTTAAAAGATATCGAATTTCAGTTTTTCGCTCATAACTTCTTCAAAAATGGTCCAAATTCAAAATGTTTTTTTTTTGAAATTTTTGTTTTTTTACATACTTTTTAGAAAAAAATACAAAAAAATTATTTAAAGTGTTTTTATATGCGATTTTTGAGTTTGAAAATTTTAATCTTATTTTTGAAACTGTATGTAGTCTTCAATTTTTTTGATAACTTATATTCATTGTACAAATTTTAAGACCGGATTGATAGTGCTCAGCCTATGATAATTACTATTATTTTTGATTTTTGATTTTCTTTCAACAAACTAAAATACTAATTATTCATTTTAAACACCTGTTATCGATAAAAATCAATTTAAAATAACTAAAATAAGAGAACTCAATACCAAAAAGTAGTTTTAATAATGGTTAATAGCGAATAAAATTTTTCTCGAAATTTTCAAAAATCGAAAAAAAATAGTAATTATCATAGGACCACTATCAACCCGGTCTTAAAATTTGTAGAATGAATAGAAGTTTAAAATAAAAAAGTATCAAAAAAATCAAAGAGTACATACAGTTTCAAAAACAAGATTAAAACTTTCAATTTCAAAATCGCATATAAAAACACTTTAAATAATTTTTTGTATTTTTTTCTTAAAAGTTTGTAAAAAATTTTGAATTTGGACCATTTTTGAAGAAGTTATTAGCGAAAAACCGAAATTTGATATCTTTTAAGCCGGTGATGAAAAAATTTCAAAATTTACCAGGAAGAGTTTTTTGATGGATACTAAAAAATGTCAAAAAATAAAGGAAATCAAAAATTAATTAATTTTTAAAACCGTCCAATTTGGCGTGGAATATTAGCCGTTTATTTTTGAATGTGGCATATAAGTCTATGGTTTGTTATTTTTCGAGATATTTGTATTTATATTTTTCTAAATGCATATATTATATATATATGTATATTTCGATACTTTTATTTTGATGAATTCATGAGGAAATTTATTGTATTCCATTGACTGAGATATTGCAAATTGCAAATTATATTGCAAATTTGAAAAGAAGATATCTATATAGACATACGAGCTGCTCCGAGGCGTACCTTCGGCACGCCCTCTACAGCTCGGCCCTCCGGGCAGGTGGCCCTGGTGGGCGGCGTCTCGGCATGTGATTATTAGGTCTGTAATATATATTTGTAATATTTTGCCCCCTCTTTCGCCCCCACGCACTCATTTTGGCTATTGATTTTTACAGCATACATTTTATATAGTCTTAAAAACTAACATTACAAAATTTGATCTATATCGGAGAGAGTATTAATTTTTTGCCCCCACTCACATTTTGGGAGGTTGAAATTATTTTTTAGATATTTGCAAATAAATAACTCTCAGTTTTCTAAAGAGTAAATGTACAAAAAAGCTAAAAATTTCTATAATTTGCCCCCCCCCCCCCATCCATTTCGCCCCCATACAGTCAATTTTGATAGTTGATTTTTACAGGAATAGTTTCTTAAAGTAATAAAGAATAACTCTACAAAATTTGATCAAGATAGGAGAGAGTTTTAATTTTTGCCCCCACTCACATTTTGGATAGTTGGGAGTCGAATTTCAAAAAATCCTGAAAATTACTTTTTAGATATTTGTATTTAGAATTTTATTAAGTAAAAATCAAGTAGATATCTTATCGTTCTTAATTGAAAATGCATAATTAGTGTAAACACATTGCAAAGATATTTTGCCCCTTTTGACCCCTTTAGGGGTCGAATTTCAAAAAAATCCTGAGATTAGTTTTTAGATATTTTAATTTAGTATTTTTATAAGTAAAAAGCAAGTAGATATTTTATCGTCCTTAAGAGATATCGCATAATCAGTGAAAACACACTTTACCCCCTTTGAATCCCTTAGGGGTCGAATTTCGAAAAAATCCTTTCTTAGTGAGCCCCTATGTCATAGATGTAATATCCTCTCCAAATTTCATGTTTCTATGTCCAGTGGTTCTGGCTGTTTTGATGATGAGTGAGTGAGTGAGTGTATCGGGCAAAGAATTTTATATAGACATATATGTTAGCTTCAACTAACATTAACTCATTTTTTTTTCAAAATTGGACTTACTTACGCCACTTTCAAAATAAACGTCTCATATATATGATTTAAAAATTCAAATCGAAATCTGATATTTTATTTTATCGATATAGTAATTTAATATCTCTTTGGAAAATATCTATAATCGATATATTTAGTGTGCCTAAAGATAAAAAATAGCAAAAAAAAAGGTTAGCGAAAAATTCGATATAACATATATAAAACTTGCAAAAAAAAAAAAAGGTCTTGGGCAAGAGATACTTATCGAAAATTGTAAGTCGATATTTTTGTGAGAGAGTAGTGGTCATTGAATTAGTAGAGAATTTAAACTCAACAAAAAACACAAAACAAATAAATAAATTAAATCTACTGATGAAGGGAGGTGCTGGAAGCTATCGAAATATTTAGAATATAACACTATATACTTCCCTCCATTACGATTTTAAAACATCCTGTAGAGACTAAGCCAGGAAAGTATAAAAATAAAATAAATACCGGAGTTTTAAACATTTTTATCGGGATTTTTAATTCCTACTATATAAATATCATTTTAATGATATTTGATACTTTATATGCTTGGATTATATTCCCTCACGATTTCTCGACACTTTAAGGGCTTCTAGGGGAGTCGGGTTAGCCGAGCTGGCTAGCGCGCTGGCCCCGCTTCAGCATCGATGATGACGATGTTTAAGCGGGAGTGCCGGGGTTCGATCCTGAATAGCATATAAAATTTCTACCGGCTAAAAACTCGGCTCCCTCACTAACCCTACTAACTGAAGGTTTTCTACATTTGATTCAATCGCGAATCTAATGTAGGGAATTTTGTCAAATATTGAGTGAAAATAATATTTGAACTTATATATTTCTAACTTGAAATAATGATATTAAATAAATTTTAATTTTCTCATTAATATATCAAAGAATAATTGATACGTCAACAAGAATTATTTTGACCGCGCTGATTTGAAAAAAGATATTTTTATATCAGATATTTGACTAAAAATTCCGTACATTAGATTCGCGATTGAATCAAATGTAGAAAACCTTCAGTTAATTAATGGCAGGCATCTAACATACATGCTAATAGATCTAGCGCTCTGGACTGGGAGATCGAATATATAACATCTGAGATTTCAAATTCACTTGGTGATCCATCCGAATGTCTAGCGGGCTATACGCGAAATGACGTTGGTCTGTAGCTAAGTGGATCACATCTTTTTCTCTCTTGGTCCAGACTTAATACTCCGCAGACTCCAATAGCGTAATCCGCAGTAGTCTCGCGAGATAAAAATATCTTTTTCAAATCAGCGCGGTCAAAATAATTCTTGTTGACGTATCAATTATTCTTTGATATTAATAGAGAAAATTAAAATTTATTTAACCCTACTAACACTTTACTGATGTGCTGTCTAAATGGGCTTTGTTCCCCGTGACAATAAATAAATAAAAAAGGAGCTTCTATTTCAAAGATTTTAAAATTTACTTTCACTTTGTCAATTCCAATTGAAAATAAACTATTAATTGATTAAAATAGGATTTAGAGCAAAAAAAGCGGATTTTCTGATCTCCAGAAACCAAAAATCATTGGTCCTCTTCGTCCATAAATGCGTTAATTATCAACTTACCTAACATCTTCTATTTCTAGATCAAGGTTTTGGCTAAAATCAGACTGAACTTGAAATACTTTTAGTGGTGTAAATTCGTATGTGTTCATATTAAGTTTATATACATTTTTCTATGGATGCAGTCAAAAATTAAAAAACAAAACAAAAAAGACCATTCAATCTAGTCGGACTGTTCATCAGTAATTTATTTCGACTTTTTCAGTAGCTAAAATATATAATTACAAAATTATGACATAAAGACTGTTGAAGAATATTCATACAATAAATTATATCATATTTTATACTTCGGATCTGAATGTTTAATAACTTGTATAATGAAATTAATTTTTGATGGAAATACATTAATTTATTCATATAAATATATATGATTTCACAACATTTCAGTCCCCGACAAAATATCCCCGACAAAACATCCCCCGACAAAATATCCCGACAAAATATCCTTCAGACAAAATATCTCATGACAAAATAACCATTCCCCTCGTGAATCTTATGTAATGCAAATCGACTCCGGTTCGGTTAATATATATTAACCGAACCTCCGAGAGTTTAGTCCGGGCGGGTTGTGTTTCGTGCTCCCATTTTTTTTTCTAATCAAACACATTGAAAACCGAACCGGCCAATCGTCGGCGGGGTTTGATTGGGAGGCTATATTTTCGCCCAATGTTATAAAAAATAATTAATCATCTATAATGATTTTTTTTTTTCCGGCTTTTCGGCCTTGGTAGCCTGTAAGCCATTTACGATTCTATTTATTTTTATTTTTTAAATTTGTGTCTACCTCGGGGGTCAGATTTTTAGCCCTGATGCCTCGAGGCGGATTCGAACTCGGGTCCTCTTGGTTAGCTGGCTGACATGCTACCACCTAGCCTACCCGACCCCCATCTATAGTGATTAATAACACTTTTAACAAACAATCAATAATTGTGTAATGTAAACATAGACACAAAGAGAAACAAAGAGGTTGTCCTCTGCTTGATGCAAATAAACATACACACATATATATCATCTCGATATATATGTGTGTATGTTTATTCACGAAGGACAAGCTCTCTGTTTCTCTTTGTGAAATCAATAACTCTGCTACTCTCGGCAAAACACAGAAACTTTTCAAGTAAACATAGACGATAAATAAGTAAATATAGTTGATAAATTTATATTATAGATAGTAAAAATAATAAATTGTTAGCTAGAAAATCTAACGACAGACAGCAGCACTTTCAAACGGCCCAGTTAGCCGCCAAAATATGAAAGTCTGTTTATATTATTCAAAACTATGATTATAAGCTTCTCACTGGGGAATATTTTGTCAGAAGATATTATGTCTGGGAATATTTTGTCCTTGGAATATTTTGTCGTGGATATTTTGTCGGGGCTGAAATGTCGCGGTACCAATATATATATAATAATACATATATTAACATCGCTAATGGAACTATATTAAATATATATAATTTATTTTATTTCATGAATATTCTTTAATAGCCACTAAGTCATAATTTTTCCAAATAGGTATATTTTTGTTTTTGAAAAAGACAAAATAAATTAACGAAATTGCTTTTTATGCATTTTTTCAAATTTTCTTACGAATATCTTTAGCCTCTAGAGGCTCTCTTTAATGATAAACAAAAACATGCTTTCACAAGAAAATGTTTGTTTATTTTATTAGGAGTAATACCATATATCGTGAATAGATGTCACGCCTGTCGTGATTTGCCCTAATTGGATAATACCCAATAGATGAATTTTTACTCGTCTTTAAGTTTAAATTAAGCTCGGAAAATAGAGATACCTAATCTAAAATTTGACAATTTTTAGCTTTAATAATAAAAATGCAATTTTGCATTTTTTCACAAAAAATTTTTATCTAAAAATGTGATTGCGATTAATTAAATAGAAATTTAATATACTTTAGCTCCATAAATTGTATCTATTTAATTTACGCCTATTTGTTTATTTAAATTTGCGGTAATTAGTGCGCCTGTCTAAATTGCTCAATTAAAGGAATCGTAGGAAGTTGGACATAACTTTAAATTAAATATAAAGTTTTTATTTAAATACGCCAAACGTTTCGTTGCTGGTTTGCAACTTCTTCAGTGGCTCATTTATTAAACTTATTTGTCTGGAATTTTAACTAAAGAAAAACCATTTTCAAACAGTATCCTTACAATTCACTCAATTTTATCAAATAATATAAAATATAAACTTTTTAAAACAATGTAATTGTTTTTAACCGACTTCAAAAAAGGAGGAGGTTCTCAATTCTACTGATTTTTTTGTGTCTATGCTATGTTACCTGATATCTCCGCCAATTGTGAACCGATTTTGATAATTTTTTTTGCATTGGGTTCAGTCTCGTTTCCGATTGGATCGTTTTTTTAATGGTATTAGACCTTTTTGTTAGGTTTGTTCAAGCCTAACTTCTTTGTTTACGAACCGATTTCGATGGTTCTTTTTTTATCCGAAAGGGGGTGTCTTAGGGATGGTGTCATATTAATTTGGTCAAGCTCTGATGATATGATCACTATTAATAACATCACTAAAAAAGAGAAAATAAAAATAATTTTTAAGAAAAATAAAACCGACTTCAAAAATTAAATGCAACAAATAAAATACACTAAAAGGTATAAAATTAATTATTAACTTATTTAGTTACAACTAAACCAGACAACTATTAACATGAAATTACTTTTTAGTCGGTGCTAAACATATACCTTTTATGAATCGCATTGGCTCTCGAGTACACAAAGTAATTTCATGTTAATATTTCGTGAGCGTAGTTGTGGCTAAATAAGTTAATAATTATTTTGTACCTTTTGAGTGTATTTTGTTTGTTGCTACGTTAATTTTTTTGAAGTCGTTTTATTTTTTTCTTAAGCTCTTATCTTTCCGAATTTCGTTTGATTTTAAATAAAACCAAAAAGCTTACTGGTTGCAAGATATTCATTTCTTACATAGCAATACCTTTGAGGATCATGTAAAAATAAAAGAATTGGGATTTTAAAAAATTGTCCTGTATGAGATGCAGTTGTTACTAATTTACTATTTATTTATTTAGCTGTTTAGCTAGTTTTACAGACAAGATGTACATATTAGTAGGACTTTACCCTGTAACATTTTTTTGTAGCGTTTCTGAGGGTAGCTTAAAATTTGAATTTTATTTTGCAACAAGCAAAAGTTATTTTCGTACTTTCCCTACGGTATATATTTTTAATTTTATTGTTCAGAAAAATGGGAATTTGTCTTCACACTATGTATCTTTTCTGCCCTTCCTCCTTTTGGGTTATGTACGTTTAACACACGCCAAATTTTTGTCGATTAATAGTTTCCCTAATGAATTTCTTTAAAAAAAATAATGACTTTTTTTCTGCTATTCTTTAAATTATATATAAATTAATTAGTCAACCTAATTACACACCAAATATAATTTTACAAATCAATTATTAAATTAAATTTATTAAAAATTTTTTTTATTAATAATGAAAGTAACGTGAAAATCAATTTAATACTTACATTATACAATATCTAATATTTTTGTAAAAAAATGCAAAAATCTTGCATTTTTATTTTAAATTTAAAAATTAATTATAAACATAATTATTAGTTTAAAATAAATTTATCTGCTTCGCTTTGGATAAAAAGTAAAAACAAGAAAAATGGAATCTACTATAAAACCGAATAAAAATAAAAAAAGAGAGTCATTATTTTTTTCGGAGGTTGAAATTATGTGAATTCTATTTGATTTAAATTTATAGTACCTGGAGCCACCGAGCGATGCACGGTAACACCTGACCCCCTCTCTCGAAACCACACACCTCGCCCTCACCACTGCATCCCCACCGCCACCGCCACCCCACCCCCGGATCCCCCACAACTGCACCCCCACCTCCCCCACCTCCCACCCCACCCTCGCACCCAGTTTTTTGCATTTCTAGCTTTCTAGTGTGGTCTACATATTATGTTGTATATTTGTTTACTCGCATACCAATTTTTTCCCATTCGTTCATATTGATAAACATTATAAAAAAATAAATAGGAAAATAATAATAAAAAAATAATCGTATAGAATCTGAAATAAAAACATAAAATTAAATCAGATTTGTTTTCAAGTTATATTAAAAAGCCACTTCAACTACTTTATTATGTAAACACACCTGTTTTGTTATGATTTAGAAACTGTTAATTAAAAACAAACAAAAATTCCTGAAATTTTAATATACATCAGTCATATCGCTGACGCTGCGGTATATTGTCTATATAAGCCGTCGGCCCGCTCACTCAGTTGAACATTTATGCTCCATTGAAGCCTGCCGGAAGCTCTGCCTTTAAAAAGCCCTTCTCTTAAATTCGGGATTTATTAAAATCACCGACAGATTGGCATTCAATTCGTTTTAATTCAATTCAAATACGTTCACAGCACATTGTTATTTGCTTAAATTCTGGATTTGCCCAATTTCACCGACAATAACGTTATCTACCATATGTTATAATAATAATAAAGCGGTTTTGTTCTACAGCATGCGCACCGTTTTCCCTGCATCAGCACGCCAATTGTCTCTATCCAGAATATCTTGCTCTTGTAGTTGCCTACTGGCCTCATTTAATCCCTGCTTCCACGTTCGCCTCGGTCTTCCTCTTCTCCTCCGTCTTTCCGTGGGCATCCAGGTCCATATTTTATGAGTGCCACCTATCTTCAGGCATTCTTTTGTGTTATACGTTATACCTACCTAATAATTGTATTTTGTCATCTCAACAAGTGTTATTGTAAAAATTTCTTCAATAAAAATAAATTTAATAAGTCTTAAAGTGCTTTTTAAAAACAATCACCCTCGACCACAAGACTTATTTTATATATTAATATTTGCTATAACCTATTAGTGGGTTTTAAAATTAAAATACCAATTAAAAATAAAAGATAATTGAAAAAAATGTAAATAAACTTTTTAATTGAGATTTTCATCTATCAATAATTACTTTAATTAAGAAAAGATCAATTAAGATTGAAATTTTTCGAGGTCCAGACCTAGACAGATCGTTTTCTCACCCTCAAAACTTGTTAATAGATTTTTGTTTCATCAAAATCGGTAGAGCCGTTTTCAAAATAGAACTAAGATACAAATAATATATATAAACAAACAATTTTTGCTCGTTTAATAAGAGTAAATTTATTTAAAATTTCTAGTTCACGTACAGTCAAAAAAGGTTGCCGACACCTGATCTAAAGGCTAGAAGAAGTACCTCGTGATTTTGGCTAAAATCAAAGAAACGGAAATTGATGATGTAAACAAACTTTTTTATTGAAGATTTTTGGTATTTTGCAATTTCGTATTTTTTCCGGATTTCTCAAAACGACTTAGGGGAAATCCAAATCGAACTAATTTGAAAGTAATTTGATTGAAGAAAATTGGTATAATAATTTCAAATAAGGGAGAAACAAATGTGAAAGTTGTGTGGTGGCCACACCAGTGGATTCTTCATTTCTTTTTTGATAATTATCTAAAATTCCATTGACAAAGGGAAAAATTCTCTCGAAACGTATCGAGTTAAAATAAACGTTTGAAATACAGGGTGTTCTACAGAACTTGTTCATTAAACGCTTTCATGGAAGGAGTTGAGAGAAAATTTTGAACTTTGACATATTTATGTTTTGGAATATGCTCTTTTTAACCGACTTCAAAAAAGGAGGAGGTTCTCTATTCGACTGATTTTTTTTTGTGCCTATGTTACCTCATATCTCCGCCAATTGTGAACCGATTTTGAAAAAAATTTTGGCATTGGGTTCAGTCTACCTTCTGATTGGTCCCATTTTTTTCATAAGTATTAGATCTTTTTTGTTAGGTTTGTTCAGGCCTAACTTCTTTGTTTATAAACCGATTTCGATGATTCTTTTTTATTGGAAAGGGGATGTCTTAGGGATGGTGTCATATTAATTTGGTCAAGTTCTGATGATATGATCACTATTAATAACATCACTAAAAACAGAAAATGAAATAATTTTTAAGAAAAAAATAAAACCGACTTCAAAAAATTAAATGCAACAAATAAAATACACTAAAAGGTATAAAATAATTATTATCTTATTTAGTTACAACTTAACGACGAAATATTAACCAAACATATACCTTTTATGAATCGCACTCGACGGATCTTACTTAGTACGTTTGGCGGGTACGCTCGCTTATAGGTATAGTTTGTTTGGCACCGACTTCAAAAAGTAATTTCGTGTTAATATTTCGTAGTTTAGTTGTAACTAAATAAGATAATAATTATTTTATGCCTTTTAGTGTATTTTTATTTGTTGCATTTAATTTTTTGAAGTCGGTTTTATTTTTTTAAATTATTAAATAAATTATAAACAACTTTTTGGACACTTTCTGCTTTGCCGCAATCGCAATAAATTTCACTCGCCTAGATCTTAATTATTTATTATGTACTTATGTATGATTTTAGTATTTTTGAATTTTACATAGAAATCCAATAGGAGTTTATTAAATATTCCCCGAGGGTGAACCGCGATTGGAATTAGGTGTACACCGTCTTTGAAATTAGGTATTTGGAATTACTTTGGAATTTATTAGATAATCTATTGTCATCTACTTGGAAATGAAAGTGGAAGTGGAAAGGTGTAGACGATTATAGATCGCGGTTCACCCCTCGATATTCCCTAAAATGAATAGTTTTTTAAATATAAAATTTCACTCTGTCTATATCTTAATTATTTATACATTATGGATGAGTGAAATTTAAAATATTTTTATTTAAAAAACTATTCATTTTAGGTATAGGGAATATTTAATAAATTTATATTGAATTTTTATGTAGAATTCAAAAATACTAAAATTTATACCATGTTTTATTTGAAATAAGCTGACGTGTTCTGATGTGGCCATCCACTTGACTTTACCATACAACCCGACCCCCACTTATATTTAAAATTTAATAAAATTATTTATAATCATGTAGGAGTGGAGGGTTAGTTTTTGCATTTTTAGACTCCTGGGGACCCACTGATTATGTATACAAAATTTGGTTTAGTTTGGTAAATGGTTAGATTTTCATTTTTTGACCCTCCGCCCCCTCCCCCCAACATTTCGGGCGGTTAGTTTTTGCATTTTTAGACTTCTGGGGACCCACTGATTATGTATACAAAATTTGGTTTAGTTTGGTAAATGGCTAGATTTTCATTTTTTGACCCCCCCCCCCCATTTTGGGCTGTTAGATTTTTCATTTTTAGACTTCTGGGGGTTCACTGATTATGTATACAAAATTTGGTTGAGTTTGCTCAAACGACCTAGATTTTTAATTTTTAACCCCCCTCGACCCCCTTAATTTTGGGTTGATATGCACCAAAATCTAATCAGCTCTTAATCTCAATGGACCAAAACTACGTGTAAAATTTGGTTTCTATATTCACTCTAGTTTTTGAGCTAGCTCGTCCACAAATTTGTAACGCCCAGACTAACTACCTAACAGACATTTTGACAAAACAATTATTATCTCGAAAAATATAATTTTTCCGATGTTCACTTATTAGAGCTTTTTGTAGACCGAAATGCCATGGCTTCGCTCAATTTTTTTAATCGAAATAGTTTCAGCTATTTTTTAGATATTTTGAAAGAAAAACCACTTTTTTCATGCACGATTACAATACTTGACTATACCCTGTATGGTAAAGTAAAAATTGAGTATTAATGACCTTTTGATTGTCAGAAATAAACA
Source organism: Forficula auricularia (assembly GCA_024734495.1). Lineage (NCBI taxonomy): Eukaryota > Metazoa > Arthropoda > Insecta > Dermaptera > Forficulidae > Forficula > Forficula auricularia. Next base: position 4,369,514 of record JALMQS010000106.1, read on the forward strand.
ATTATTATGGTCACCCTGGATATATAATTTGAATTTTTATGATTAAGTAAGATTCTTTAATGTCTAATTAAGAGTTCTGATTGATCAAATTAATTCTACAAACAATCGTTTAATTATTATTAATTTTGAAAGATGAACGCTAAATTGGTAGATTTTACAAACTATCTAAAATAACTCAGAAATTATACATTTTAGACATCAAGTGCATTATAAAAAAATTTCTTAGTTTTTAACACTTAATCTAATGATGCAAAAATATTTGGGGGGTTCTATAGAAAATAAGAAAGTTGATAGGGATTGCGGCAAAGCAGAAAGTGTCCAAAAGTTGTTAATAATTTATTTAAAAAGAGCATATTCCAAAACATAAATATAACAAAGTTCAAAAATTTTTCTCAGCTCCTTCCATGAAAACTTTTAATGAACTTGTTCTATGGAACACACTGTATATATATAAATTTGAATTAAATATCAGTTATGTATTATTATTTGTAGATTACTCGGGCCATTGGAGAAAGTAGATTAACTATTATTTTAAACTAAAAAAAAGATAAATTAAATTTGACGGATATGTCCTAAAATAAAGTGACGTAAATAATTGCTGAACATTATCCGAAAAATACTGCTATCTTTTTAATAGGTATATAATAATGATCCGATAGGGATAAGAATGGCATAAGCCTATAGTGGATTGTTTGACCATATTTAGGCAACAAATAAATAAATATTTCTTTAAACCTGATAGGGTGGAGTGAAAACCTACGAATAGACAAATCGGGAATTGATAATAGAAAAAGCAAATGACCTGCTTACTGGAGTGCGCAGTAAAACGATTTTCACTTATAACCTCTCCTTTTTTTACTTTCACATTTATATTCTATAGAATATAATGGGAGAGTATTGCGATGGCCTGTCTGGGTCCTGACTCTTTGAGAGCTTGTATCTCAAAGATGAACAAAGTTAATTTAATTTTGTAACTTCAAGGTGGAAAGAATCGTTGACCTTAATAGTTAGAAACCGGAAATTGTGGTCCCCAGAGGACCAAAAAGGGGTCCAAAATCCATTGGTTAGTGCGTATGTATGGACCAGGGATGTTACGAATATTCGCATCCGCATCCGCAAATGCGGAGCTTCTACATAGATTTGCATATCTGCATCCGCATCCGCATCCATAATCAATGCGGATGTATGGACCAGGGATGTTACGAATATTCGCATCCGCATCCGCAAATGCGGAGCTTCCGCATAGATTTGGACATCTGCATCCGCATCCGCAATAATCAATGCGGATGTTCATGCGGATGCGAATGTAATACAAGTTGCGACAAGAAAGAAATTGGGCGGGTTTTCGGTTCTCTTAATGCCAATTCCGAAGGGGCTAAAAGAATGAGAATGACTGATTCCACGGAAAAGGATATGGAACAACTAGGACCAGGGACATCAAGTTTCGTCAGAAAGCCATGCTTAAAAAACGACCTTGCTATGATGTTAGATTCGTCAAGTGAAGATGAGAGTCAAGAAATACCAGAAAATGGTAGCACTGAAGCTGTACTCAAAAAGGAATTACTTTCTTACCGCACTAAAAAAAGAGTCAATGTGGATGAAAATCCTCTTAAATGGTGGAGTGTTCATCGAGAGGAATTTAAGATATTATCACCGATAGCACGAAGATTTTTATCCACTCCTCCAGGCAGTGTTCATAGGGAACAATTATTTAGTAGCGCGAGTTTAATTTACGAACCTCTGCGTAACAGCCTTGAATCAGAAAAGGCGGCAATATTACTCTTTATTAAGTATAACGCTCCTATTTTTAACTTCACTTACTAATATGAAAATTAGTAAGTGAAGTTAAAAAAAATAGGAGCATTATACTTAATACTAATTTTCATTAATAAAAATGTTAATAATTACTTTATCATTGTTTTAATTCTTCATTCATATACTATACTTATATAAGATCTTAAACATCCGCATCCGCATCTGCGGATGTGAGCCTTCAAAAATCCGCATCCGCATTCACATCCGCGGATGTGAAAAAATCGGCATCCGCAACATCCCTGGTATGAACCCACCCCAGCGTTTCGCAACCATAAGTCTCAGAACTACAAAATTCGAAACTTAATCCCAACATAGCCTACAACGAGTACAGCAAGCTTTTGGTTGAAATCAGAAAACTGAAAGTGGACATTTAAATGAAAATTTTTTCGTTTTTTTTTTGATTTTCTCAAAAACGGCTGTAACGATTTTTTAAAAATTAGTGTATTTATCAAGTGTCATGAGTTAATAGTTGTGTCAAATTTTTAATCCATTTGAATTAAAGGAAGGGGTTGTAAATTAGGAGTGTCGTAAAATAAATATTTTAATCGTTCATATCTCGTCTTCGGAAAGTCGCAGAGCCTTGAAATTTGAAACTTAAGCTATCTAGAGGCTACAAGAAGTATAACAAGATTTTGGCTAAAATAGAAAAACAGGAAGTTGATGTTTACATACGTAAGAATTTACCCCCCTGCGTTTCGCAACCATAAGTCTCAGAGATACGAAATTCGAAACTTAAGCTTGATATAGGTTAGAAGGAGTACATCAAGGTTTTGGTTGAAATTGGAAGACCGGAAGTGGACATTTACATGAAAGATTTTTCGTTTTTTTCTATTTTCTCAAAAACGGCTCCAACGATTTAAAAAAACGAAATAAAGGAATGGGGTGGAAATTGGTAGTGTCGCGATGACTTCAAATAAATGAAAATGTGAAAGTCTTGTGGTATACACACCAGTTGATTTTTTTTTAATCATCATAGGAATTTTAGACGGTACACTCTAGTCTAGGGAAGGTGAAATAATTTTTTTTTTCTGACTAAACATATACCATATATATATGTATATACTGTGTATATATATATGTTCAGTGAGGCTTCCGCGGATAGGTTCTATGTCATTAGAGGTTTTTCGGGTTTCTCCGCGTGGGTTTGAGAGTTTTACTCGACGTTTTCTGAAGCTGGCTCCATTTTGGAGCCATTTTCAAGCAGAAACGTCGAGTAAACTCTCAAACCTCTATGTCTGTATAATATATATATTGTATATATATACAGGACCGTCGTAAATTGGCCTATTCCGTGTTCATGGTTTATCGTTGTGATACCGGACACCTTGTAAGTATATACAAGAATCGCTCATTTAATAATATAAGCAACCTACTTAAAACTCAAAAATTTTTAATCTGTTGTCTACATCAGCCATTCGTAATAAATAATACTATTAATGAAAATTTACATTTTATTTCATGTATTAGTGATTTGAGATTTTAATCTGTATATTCTATCGGTTGATTAATACACCCACTCAGCAGCCACGTGCACGAGAAGCCCATTCAAGAGCCGGCCATTCAGGTGGGATACAAACAAACAAACTTTGCAAGTGGATGACCCCTCCCCCCTCCCCCCTCATGAGCACTTCCCCTCCATCGCCCCTCCTCTTCCCTGCACACATTCGTAAATCGCGTATTGCGTAACTTAACTCTCTCTCTTTCGCTCTTTTTTCGGCTCTCTCGCTTCCTCCACGTGCAAATCTTGTCTGAAGTTCATTCGCTTGTCTAGGATATTAAATGTATACATAGAAATAGATAGGCCTCTGCTCATGTATGTGTGTGAGTTGCTGGCTTCGTTTACATTGCATCACGTGTTTCGCATTAGAACCATATTAGCATACTCTCTCTCTAGCTAGCATTTGGCCTACTATTTATTTATTTATCTATTGCTTCGAAATTTATTTATTTATCAACTCAGATTCACTTAAGTTTATTACTGTTATGAATACTTCTCTATTTATACATATATATATATATTTAGAAAAAATAATATATTGGGGATATATATATATATAAGTATATATATATCCTTAATATATTATTTTTTCTAATCATAGAAGGAAGAAACTAAATTAGAATCTCATTCATGAGCTGACATGTTTTGTAACGTGAATTAAAACTCAAGGCTTCAATTTCTTATTTAATTTAAATTAATTTAGTTACTTTTTGATGCATATAATATCGTTAAATGTTTTTAACTCTTTGATCATTAATCTAAAGAAAAAACATATAACAATTAAATGCTACAAAAAAAATCAACAATAATAATAAATAAACAAGTGGTGACGTCAGGCATTTTTCTAGAACTATTGAAAATTGATGCTTTGGTTGAGTTATTGATCAGAAAGATGTTCATCTCTAAGACAATATGTATTATTGTCTATATTAAAAATATTTAATTCCTTTAGTGTTACTTTATATTTCCTCTTAAAATCAACTGTTTTTTTTCAAATTCCATTGACAAACTACCGAAACGTCTGGAGTTATAATAAACTTTTGAAGATTATGAATTATATTTAGATCCATAATATATACTTTTTTCTAAACAGAATTTGTGACTCGTATATGAGATTTTCCGAGGCCCTTAAAATTTATGATCTGATTCACCATCAACTCCATATCTTATTTAATTGGAACTAATTTAGGCTCTTTGATCGATTATTTCATCAAATAAGAATAGGCAAAATATATATATTTTATTATATTAAATGAGCGATTTTTGTTTTATATAGAATATCATCTTTCTCCGAAAACGGCTTCTACAATGTCAATGAAAATCACATGGGTTTAACGTTTTTTGGTTTTACAATTCGTTCTGTTAGGTTCTCATCGTCGGGTAATTTTAATTTATTTAAGTTTCCTTAATTATTAAAGTAGCATTGAATTCTTTTGCAACGAAATTTTCTCTGGAGAGAGACGGACTGGTAGAAATTTTAATTGAATGTAATGGAAGGCAGCCCAGAGGTAGTGAGGAAAGAAAAAATTAACACATATAAAATAAGGTGTAATTTATTGGAATCCTTCCTCCTTTCCTTTCAAACCGACGTTTCGGAGAATTTTCCCTCCTTCTTCAGGGTTTTAAAGGGTCAATGAATGAAACAAATAAAATGTTTCCTTCTTCTCTCCACAGTAGTGTTCAAAAACTTTCTTCATTTTTAACAAAGGCATAGATTTTTCTATGCCTTTGAATTTTGAAAATGACGAAAAATCCTGCCGAAAACTGTTGGCCTTTTGAAACCTGAAAATGAAAGGAGGAAGGATTCAATAAATTACGCCTTATTTTATATGTGTTAATTTTTCTTCTTTACTCACTACCTATAGGCTGCTCCATTACATTCAATTAAAGTGGCTATTCACAGGTGGGTCTGCAAATAAATATTTATATAATTACTTTTTTCAGTTTCCTTTTATTAATTAATTGTTTTTTTTAATTTTACAACACGCTAATATTTCATTACAAATATTATATTATACCTAAATATTAAAATTAGGAATTTTAATTAATCATATGTATTTTCTATATAATAATAATAATATCAAGAAAAATACAAATTTGGAATAAAATAATTTTGAAGATACCTATATAGTATAAGGTTATTTTTGTTAACTTCAAATAAACAAAAAAAAAAAACGATTCGTAGCATCATCCCTCCTTCTTCAGGGATTAAAACGGTCATCGAATGAACTTGAGTGTGTATAATAATATTATTTTTAATTCCATTTAAGTTCAAAACTTTGGTCAAAAAATGTTTAGTCTACTCAACGATTTTAACAGAAAATAATTCCCGGTAAAGATTTTATTAGTGGGATACCTTTATTGGTACTCTAATATTACTACCCTAAGTTTTGCCCCCAAATCTGTGTTGTGGAAATTTTACTACGCCTCAAAATGAAAAAAAAATTCGGAGTTTTTTGTTTTTCTTTATTAACTCTAAAACGGCTTATCAAATCAAAAAGATATTTTATTAGATAAATTAAAGCTCTTTAAATTACGCGTAAAATGATAAGAATTTCATCTATATAGGTTCAGTAGAACCGGTACTAACGTTGTCAAAAAACAGCACCCGGGATCACTTTTGAATATCCCTAAAACTCTTACTGTTTTTTGATTTTTCCCATTTTGTCCACGAAGGAGCACATTTTGAGACAAAGGCCACTCTATATATTTTTAAACTAGATTAAATTTGCTACAATTTAAATAAAGCTTCATATTAATTAGATAATGACAACATGATGTTGAAGTTTTGAAAAAATGCAATTTTTTGCAAATAATCGCAGTTTTTTCTTCATAAAATGAAAACCACTCATCCTAGAAGCTTGATTCTTATCTCATTCTCTATGAATTTTGATTTTCTTGAACGTTTACTTTAGTCACTTTTTTGATAAAACTCTTTGATTTATAGAAATCCTTCATTTTCCGAACACGATATGATCCGAATCCTCAAAAGCGTTATGGAAAATGCTGGATATCTATAAGTCTAAGAGGTTTGTCAAAAAAGAATCAAAGTAAACGAACAAGTCAACAAAAATTTTCTAGACAATGAGATAGAAATCAAGTTTCTAGCGATGAGTGAACTTGTCAATTTTATGCAAGGAAAAACTGCGATTTTTCAAAATTGCAACCTCATGTTGCCATTATCCAAGTAAGAAGAACTTATTTAAATTGTATGCAAATTTAATCTAGATTTAAAATAATATCATCATTTGATCTAAAATGGTAATCCATTCGTGGACAAAATGGAGAAAAATCAAAAAAAGTAGGAGTTTTAGGGACATTCAAAGGGATCCGGGTGCTGTTTTTGACAAACACTAGTACTGGTTCTACTAAACCTATATAGGTGAAATTCTTATCATTCTATGCATAATTTAAAGAGCTTTAATTTATCTAATTAATATATTTTTGATTTGATAAGCTGTTTTAGAGTTATTCAAGAAAAACTGAAAAAACTCCTAAATTTTCTCATTTTGGGGCGCGTAGAAAAATTTCCACAACACAATTTGGGGGAAAACTTAGGTATTAATATTGGAGTAGTAATAAATGTATTCCAACAATAAAATCTTTCCTGTTTATACTATTTTTTCACGTAATTTACCTGGACTAGTTTGCAAAATGTTAAATTAAATTTTATTTAATTCTGGCTCGGATATAAAAATTGACCTTTTTAATCGATTGAATTTAAAATGATGAATATATTGCTAATAATATATTAGTACCTGGAAGCACAGAGCGATGCACGGTAACCACTGACCCCCCCCCCCCCCCACAAACCACACACCTCGCCCCCACCAGTGCACCACCACTCCGCCCCACCCCACCCCAACTGCGCCTCCCACCCCCGGGATCCCCCACAACTGCACCCCACCTCCTGCATCCCCCACATCCATCCCCACCCCCACCCAGTTTTTGCACTTCTATCTTTCTAGTGCTCCACATATTATGTGCATATTTGTTTACTCGTACAACAATTTGACCAGATTCGTTCATATTGATAAACATTATAAAAAATTAAATAGGAAAATAATAATAAAAAAAATAATCGTATAGGATCTGAAATAAAAACATAAATTAAAAAAAATATGTACGTCTCGGGATGCGCGAGTCTAATTCAAAAATATTCATTTTAGTAAAAGTAAAAAGCAAAGTTTTTTAAAATAGTTCTATAGTCCAGTGGTAGAGTGTGTGCCTCTGATGCAAGAGGTCTCAGGTTCTAATCTGACATCCAGTGAGTCATTTTTTTATTAAGATTTTCATCTATCAATAATTACTTTAATTAAGAAAAAATCAATTAAGATGAATTTTGATGAGGTCCAGACCTAGCCAGATCTTTTTTTCATTCTCAAAACTTGTTAATATATTTTGTTTCATCAAAATCGGTAGGACCGTTTTCATAAAAGTTTTTAAGAAAAAAATAAAAACCGACTTCAAAAATTAAGTGCAACAAATATAAAAATACACTAAAAAGGTATAAAATAATTATTATCTTAGTTACAACTAAACGACGAAATATTAACACGAAATTACTTTTTAAAGTCGGTGCCAAACAAACTATACCTATAAGCGAGCGTACCCGCCAAACGTACTAAGTAAGATCCGTCGAGTGCGATTCATAAAAGGTATATGTTTGGCACCAACTTCAAAAAGTAATTTCGTGTTAATATTTCGTCGTTTAGTTGTAACTAAGATAATAATTATTTTATACCTTTTAGTGTATTTTTATATTTGTTGCACTTAATTTTTGAAGTCGGTTTTTATTTTTTCTTAAAAACTTTTATTTTCTCTTTTTTAGTGATGTTATTAATAGTGATTATATCATCAGAACTTGACCAAATTAATATGACACCATCCCTAAGACACCCCCTTTCGGATAAAAAAAGAACCATCGAAATCGGTTCATAAACAAAGAGGTTAGGTCTAAACAAACCTAAACAAACCTAATAAAAAAGGTCTAATACCTATGAAAAAAAATCGAAAAAAAAATGGGACTAATCGGAAGCTAGACTGGACCCAATGCAAAAAAAATTTTCAAAATCGGTTGACAATTGGCGGAGATATGAGGTAACATAGGCACAAAAAAAAAAAAAAAAAAAAAAAAAAAAAAAAAAAAAATTCAATCGAATAGAGAACCTCCTCCTTTTTTGAAGTCGGTTAAAAATAGAACCAAGATACATATATATATATATATAAATAAATAAATATATATATAAATAAATAAATATACAATTTTTGCTCGTTTAATAAGAGTAGATATATATTATAACTAAAGCAAAAAATTTCCTAGCAACGCCAAAGAGTACTTGAAAATAATTCGGCTAACTATTCTATGTAAAGTGTATAAAGTATTGCATGCATATCTCATTGTGTGTGTGTGTGTGTCTAGTATCAATAGTGTAGTAGTAGTAGTAATAGCAAAGGTCCGAAGGGCGTTTGTTCTATTCTAATGTTGAAATTCTCATTATCACTCGATGGCGAATGAAATTGGGTCAAGAGTCTATTTCCCCCTCTCTTCCTATATCAAAATTTACCAAAAAAAAAAATTAGTGACACATTGGTGAAAAAAAACTTAGCTGATAATAGAAATAGGAAACTTTCATTTTTTTTTTACTATTTCTATTATTTTTATCAATTGGTAATAGAAAATTTACCAGCATTTATGTCTTTATCTTTATAGAAAAATATACCTATATAAAATAAAATAAATTTTAAATAAATCTACTCTTATTAAACGAGCATAAATTGTTTATATATTTATTTGTTTGTATATTTATTTGTATCTTAGTTCTATTTTGAAAACGACTCTACCGATTTTGATGAAACAAATTCTATTAACAAGTTTTGAGGATGAGAAAGCGATCTGGCTAGGTCTGGACCTCGACAAATTTCATCTTAATTGATCTTTTCTTAATTAAAGTAATTATTTATAGATGAAAATCTCAATAAAAAAGTTTGTTTACATTTTTTTCAATTATCTTTTATTTATTAATTGAATCAATCCTCATTCACCCATTTAATTCCATTTTTTTTTTTTTTTTTTTTTTTATAAATTTTATTAAACCAATTATTTTACATTAATTAATGTATACCTTGTATTTTAGCTTCGATTCCGGAGATTGCTTCTCCACCATCGAGTGTCCTTATTCATATTTAGTCCGTGTTTTTAATAAGAGGAAAAATCTAATTAGATAAAAAAACCTCTTTTCCGATAATTATTTAATTCCATTATTCCCCAATCAAGTCGATTGGTTAATCTTCCTCCCTCTCCTCTCCTAATCATCATTTAATTCCATTTTTTTTTTTTTTTTTTAATAAATTTTATTAAACCAATTATTTTACATTAATTAATGTATACCATGTATTTTAGCTTCGATTCCGGAGATTGCTTCTCCACCATCGAGTGTCCTTATTTATCTTTAGTCCTTGTTTTTAATAAGAGGAAAAATCTAATTAGATAAAAAAACCTCTTTTCCGATAATTATTTAAATTCCATTATTCCCCAATCAAATCGATTGGTATCTCCATTCCTCCTCTCCTCCTCCATTTAATTCCATACCCATTTAATAAATATAATACTTTTAATAACGTAATCTTGTTGTAGTTTTTAAAATGCTTTTTTTTTAATAGTCCAGTCAAAAATTGTCTTTTTATCAGGACAGTTTTAGGGTAGTTCTGATTTTTTGAATATATATGTTTTATGGGGCGTAGAATCCAAATCTGAGGTCTACCACCAAAATTTGGTTACGCGACATTGTAGAAAATGCAAAAAATATGATAATTTCAATTTTTTAGCGGTTTTTTGATTATAACTCGAAAACAATCAACTTTTTGTAAATAACCTTCATATTCAAAATAAAAGTTCATAAAATTTTCTAAAAATTTCATCATTTAGGATTTTTTCTCCGACCAATAGTTCGGGCTCAAGCGCAAAATCCATAATTTTCGACCTCGGCAGCCCCCCCGGATCACACAAAAACTCGCACTTTTTTTGATATTTTCCCATTTTGATCATGAAGAAGCACATTTTCGACAAAGACCATTCTATAGATTTTTAAACTAGATTTAATTTGCTACAATTAAAACAAAGTTTCATCTTAATTGGATAATGGGTAACCCGGGTCGCAATGAGGTTGAAGTTTTGATAAACAAGAAGGAGAGAATAAATCTCCGAAACGTCGGTTTTAACAAATAAATGTAAAATAATAAAACCTCTATAGTCTTATTTTTTACAACCACCGTGGACTGGGCTTTCATCAACATCCAATTACATATTTATACCAGTCCGTCTCTAATAGACAAATCTCTATCAGTTTTGATAAACTGCAATTTTTCCTTCATAAAAAGGAAAATTACTCATCCTAGAATCTTTATTTCTATCTCATTCAAGTTTTATTGACTTGGACCGCTCTTTTGATAAAACGCTTAGATTTATAGATATCCAGCATTTTCCATGATACTTCCGAGGATTCGGATCATTTCCTGTCATGGAAAATGCTGAATATCTAAAATATAAGAGTTTCGACAAAAAAGTGATTCAAATAATCGTTCAAATAAACAAAATTTCCTAAAGAATGAGATAGGAATCAAGTTTCTAGATTGAGTGGTTTTTATTTTTTGAAGGAAAAATTGCGATTTTTCGCAAAAAATTGCAGTTTATAAAAACTACAACCTCATTGCGGCCCGCGTTACCCATTATCCAATTAAGATGAAACTTTATTTTAATTGTAGAAAATTTAATCTACTTTATAAATGTATAGAGTTGTCTTTGTCGAAAACGTCCTCCTTCATGGTCAAAATGGGAAAATTTCAAAAAAAGTGCGAGTTTTTGGGTGATCCGGAGGGTCAGCCGAGGTCGAAAATTATGGATTTTGCGTTTGAGCCCGAATGGTTGGTCGGAAAAAATAACTAAATAATAAGATTTTTAGGAAATTTTATGAACCTTCATTTTGCAAATTAAAAGTATTTACGAAAAGTTGATAGTTTCCGATGTATAAGCAAAAAACCGCCAAAAAATGTAAATTTTCATCTTTTTTTTGCATTTTTTACAATGTTGCGTCATGAAATTTTGATAGGAGACCACAGATTTGTATTACAGGACCCCAAAAAACATATATATGCAAAAAATCAGAACTACCCCAAAACTTTCCCCATAGGGGTCCATTAGAGCACAATTTGACTGGACTATAAAACAATGAAATAAGTATCTCTATATTGAAAATATTTTTTCGTCGTCGCGCAAGTATAGAATAGAATAAAGATAGATAAATGTTAACGATATACATTTTGAGTTTTTAGTTTTTGGAATTTTCGAAATTTATTTTTTCAAATTTTAATATCTTAGAATAATGAAAAAAAATATCTTAGGTTAAAAATAAAATGAGAGAGTCTTCTGTTTTTTAAATAAAATAATTTTTAATTATGTCTAGAGACTATAATTTCGAAGGCATTGCCTTCATCATCAGTCTATCACAAATATTTCAGTATTTAGTTACAAATTAGTTACAAATTAAGATTTATACATTGAAAATTTTGAAAAATATATAATGTCTTTTTCTTCATGTTTCCTCTTGGGAGATTAGAATGTAAAAAAAAAAATTTATAAATCTTAATTTGTAACTAATTTGTAACTAAATACTGAAATATTTGTGATAGACTGATGATGAAGGCAATGCCTTCGAAACTATAGTCTCTAGAATAGTTAAAAATTATTTTATTTAAAAGACTGAAGACTCATCGATTATTTTTAACCTAAAATAAAAACAATTCTGTTACTATCGACAGTGAAATCTTTTATTCAACTAATGAAAAAAATATCATTTACGTTTTGTTAATTTTTAAGTGAGATTTTCCATTTTTTTTTTGCTTACAGAAACATGTCCCATATGTATACGTACTATTACGATATACGTAGTGTGTTTATGTCTATTCTCAAAGTGAGTGAAGTTTCGGATGGGCAGAAGGAGAAAGAGCAAGGAAATGAATGTTAATAGTTTGGCAAAGAGAAAGAGGAGGAAAACCGCGTAGCTAGAATTCACACCAGCCGGCCAATGAACTTGACGACCCACAAGTTAAAACACACCCAGATTTTTTTCAGGCAAATTTCATAAAAAAAAAAACACTCTGAAAGTAGCAGAATATCTCTCTCTCTCTCTATAGGGCAGCCGGCTTAGGTAAAATTCATCATCTGCAAGTTCACCGTATTTTTCTTTTCATCGTGATTTTGAAATATTTTTCTCTAAATGCTAAGGTACTTTTTAACCGACTTCAAAAAAGGAGGAGGTTCTCTATTCGATTGAATTTTTTTTATTTTTATTTTTTGTGCCTATGTTACCTCATATCTCCGCCAATTGTCAACCGATTTATTGCATTGGGTCCAGTCTAGCTTCCGATTGGTCCCATTTTTTTTTCGATTTTTTTTCATAGGTATTAGACCTTTTTTATTAGGTTTGTTTAGACCTAACCTCTTTGTTTATGAACCGATTTCGATGGTTCTTTTTTGATCCGAAAGGGGTGTCTTAGGGATGGTGTCATATTAATTTGGTCAAGTTCTGATGATATCATCACTATTAATAACATCACTAAAAAGAGAAAAATAAAAATAATTTTTAAGAAAAAAATAAAAACCGACTTCAAAAAATTAAATACAACAAATAAAATACACTAAAAGGTATAAAATAATTATTATCTTATTTAGTTACAACTAAACGACGAAATATTAACATGAAATTACTTTTTGAAGTCGGTGCCAAACATATACCTTTTATGAATCGCACTCGACGGATCTTACTTAGTACGTTTGGCGGGTACGCTCGCTTATAGGTATAGTTTGTTTGGTACCGACTTTAAAAAGTAATTTCATGTTAATATTTCGCCGCTTAGTTGTAATTAAATAAGATAATAATTATTTTATACCTCTTTAGTGTATTTTATTTGTTGCATTTAATTTTTTGAAGTCGGTTTTTATTTTTTCTTAAAAATTATTTTTTTACAATGCCTATATTTAAGGGAGTTGATACCGTACAGCGTACACTCACTACCATATACACAGTGGTGCAAAAAAGTGGAACACTTGGAAAAATTTAGTTTTTTCAAAATAATTTTCAGAAAAAACATATTTCATTTAAACTTTTAATACATTCTGTGATTGTACAAATATTTTTAAACATTTTTAGACTGAAAACAATGTATTGCTTTAATTTAAACCCTTTAAAATTAAATTTATTTAAACTAGCATAAATTTTCAGGTTTGTAATCTGATCCCTTTTTATTGAATTGTATTAAATGATTATCGTCTGATATCGAATTAAATTGAATATTTTAATGTTTATCAGTTCGATTTGAATACCTCATCTATTAATTTAATTTAATTTGAAATATTGTTCAAGCATAATGACCTCTAAAGACCGAGGAACTAGCTCAAGCTGTACCTCTAATATGGTAGATGATGGAAGATTGTATCGCTATGTCTTTTAAAGACTTGAAGCATTGGTTGGAAGTATCTACAAAGCTCTGTGGATAAAACGATATAGAGAAACAAACTCTTATGCCAGGAGACCGAGATCTCTGGTCGAATTAGAGCTTCAAATCAGAAATATGACCGATTCATATTATTAGAGGTATTGAGGATTCGGCATTGTACAGCAACTCAAATTCAACAGCGCCTTCTACTAACTCGACAAGTCAACCTAAGTGTTTGGACTATCTCCGGTAATTATATTCCCCTGACTTCAAAGAACTGGAACTCTCTTCCAGCCTCAAAATTCCCCAGCACTTATAATCCTCAAACCTTCAAAACCCGAGTGCATAAACATCTACGTCTCCACCCTCTCATTTTAACAACTTTCCCTTCTCTTCGGCAATGCAAGGGTCTTTCGCGATCCATAGGGGCTGCATCTTTACTGGGGCGCCCCTTCTTGCATTCGATTGCATTAAAAATAAAAATTAGGGTTGATGTCAAGGAGACCAGCGACAGGCCCTCTTTTGACACCTAATCAATTTAAGTGTACCACTTTTTTTGCATCACAGTGTATTTGAGATGTTCTGATACAGTAACGGCCTTTATTTTTTCCCCGCTGCAAAGAAAAAACTTTTGTGATTATGTAGATTTTTACGCTTTTAAATATTTTCGGCCTAACACGAGGACATTAAACGCTTATTATCTAATATAAAATTTATATAATGAGCTAGAATTGATTTCGATGAAAATCAGGGATTATCTTTGTACAAATCGATTTGGCAGAGGCTTATTATCGGGTAACTTTAATTTGATAATATTTTTTTAGGTAAATTAATTATTAACAAGTGGGTGTGTCAATATATATATACATATATATTATAATTAAGTTTTTTCATTTTCTATTGAAGACGTAGTGATAGAACTCAATGTTGAATTGATGCAAAAACCATGCCTTGATGATTTTTTTTTTTTATTTAAATTGTACATTATCAATCCAGTCAGATGACCGTTTTATGATTTTACTATAATAAAATATATAACATTCAGGAAGCATGTCATCTCATTGATGACATTGCAATTGTCTAGCACTATCCGCAATTCACTGGGGTCATTTTAAGGTTTTCTCATTGGGACAAGTCAGTTGGCTGGGTCCTTTTCAATCTTCTCAGCTGTCCGACGGTGCTGAGTAGTCGAACAGCTTAGGGATTATAGTGATTTGCCAGTCGCAATTTATGATTCCTGAATGCTTTAGTTATTTCCTCTTGTACAGTAGTAATGTGGAGATGTCTCCGTTCCTGATGTACCAGCGGGCATCGACGATATCTCGGAGAGTATTGTTTTGAAAAGTTTGAATCATCCTGATATTTGATTCTTTGCTACAGCCCCAGAGCTCTATACCATAGATCCAGACTGGTCTTATGATTTGTCTATACAACAATTTTGTTATATATGGACAGTTTGGATCTCCGTCCTATCATCCAGTATAACTTTCTTTTAATTATTTTTAATTGTTTGACTTTCGTCAGGATATGTTCCTTCCAGCGGAGCTTTGCATCGAGAGTCATGCCAAGATATTTTGCAGTATTAGCATATGGTATTAGCTGATGATTTAGGGTATGCCTCGATGATGAGATGGTCTGAGCTGATCAAAACGTTGACAAAAAAATAAAAATTTTACCTGGATTTAAAATTTATATACCTATCGTTTTCAACTAAAGCAAAAATTACCAAACAATGGTAGGTCTGCTACCCACTATAATATAATGCGCCTATATATTACTATTAAAAAAAACTATTTAATGACTAGTTTAGGTACTATTTTTTGGGGTCAAGGGTCAATTAATAAATATAAATATAATAATTGGTATAATAATAAAATTCACGTGATCCATAACGGAAGGACGGGAGGGAGGGGAAATAACCTTCGCTGGAATTTAAATCCAGTAAAGGGAGGGGGGGGGCTGGAGGGGGCAGGGCATCCTAGTGTGGAATTATATATAGGTATCGTTGCATATTTCCAAATATGCACAGGGCCCCTACTTCTATTTCACTAACTAGACACCAACACACACTCCTATTACCTAGGATCTATCTAGGAGTCGTTGAACTCACGCGATTTCTATTTGGCCAGCTGGTAAGTGGTAAGTGGTAGGGCAGCCAGCCTACGTGTTGCCAAAGGACGTGAGGGCCGGTTCGCAACCACGCATCTTGCCCAATCTCTCTCATAATAATTGGATGAGATTCTTAAAATACAACTATAGGTACATTCAAATTGAAAAAAATAATAAATAAATAAATTGAAAAAAAATATCAAATAAAATAAGAATAACATGAAAATAAAATAAAATACACTAAAAGGTATAAAATAATTATCTAATTTAGTTACAACTAAACAACGAAATAATAGGTGAAGTAAAAGTTCTGACCCTTTTCCGTTAGATGGCTTTAATGAGCCATATCTCACGATGTATACGTCACATCTGGTCATTATTTTTTGCGATTTAAAGGTGACATAACGCTTTAAAAAAAGTTATATGACAGTTTTGTGTTTGGTGAAGTCAGTTGTGTGATAGAGCGCTCCAAAATGGAGGTAAAAATAGAGAAAATTCGATACATTCTTCAGTACCACTAGGACCAAGGGCAAAAAGCGGAGCAGGCGGCCAAAAAAATGTGTGCTGTTTATGGACCCAATACAGTATCGAATGCAACAGCAAAGCGGTGGTTCCAACGATTCCGTTCTGGTAATATGGACGTCGAAGATGACTGTGACAGATGAAAAGTTTTTATAACTTGTCACGTATTGTTATGAATTGAATCATGTTTTAATGCATCTTAAAACATAACTTAACATGATGAGTAAAGTATATTCCACATTTTTCTGCGGACCAGCGGAAATTTTCTTGCGGACCACTAGTGGTCCGCGGCACCACTTTGGCAACCGCTGATCTAAAATATTTTCAGCATTGCGACGTTTCGGCTTCCATCGAAAAGTCGTAGCAACCCCGTATATTAACACGTTTTTAGAACCGCCCTTTTATTAAAATACTTTTATGCTAATACTGTCCTATACCTATCTCTATCGGTTTTTGAGATAAAAAATAATTTGTGTTAAATATGGTCCGAAACATGGTCCTAATTAAACTTAAATAAATTAGTGCTCTCTATACCAAGGGAACTGAAAAAGTGGAAATTAAATCGCCGAGACGTTTAACTATGAATATTTCTTGTTTTTTAAAATACTATATTTTGTCTAAAACCCTACAAACTTTAATTAATTAATAAATAATTTCCAAAGAAAGGTGGCTTTCGTAAATAAGAACAATTTCTATTCAAATAGCGACATTTTTAAAATTTGATTTAGGATCTTTGTAACGGAACACCCTAATATATGTATAGGAGTAATATTCATTGTGTCCAAAAGTTGTTGCGTGGTAAACGGACATCAAAAATAAAAAATAAAAAACGCCAAAAAATCCACCCTTTGGAACGAAAATGCAACCCCTTTTAATATTTATATACTTAGATATATCAACTCCCCTAAACGAGAGAGGGTGAATTTATTGACATTATTTTTATTAGGGGTTGGAGAAACTTCGAGCATGAAATAGAATTATCGAATTTGAATAAAATACATACTTAACCAAAACCCCCCCCCCCCATACACACAAAAAAAATTGACTTGTAAAAACACACAAAAATCCAATAAGGTTTGGGTTTATTGACTAAACAAAATCAAAACCATTCATGTATAATTGGTATTATTCGTTTTTATGGGGTACCTTAATCGATAAATCATTTGCTAAACGGTATGTATCAAGTTGAATGAAAAAAAACAACTTTACTCGGTACGCTTAAAAATGCTTCTTTTAAGTGGGTCAATAACTTTCTTAAAATTTAGATTAATAGTATTAATAATAATAATCGGCTCCAGAAACTGACAATCTCTGGTTTTACAAAACCTCGCGCATGCGCATGACAAAATTTCGTAACAAGCAACCATGAATCGTGAGAGGCAAAAACAAGATTACCCCGGGTGGTAACCAATCCACCCACCCTCGAGTGGCAACCGGGCATTCAGATTCTGGGGGACCCGGATCATCACGAAGTCAAGGAAGAAACAATGGAAGAATAAGGGCAAAAATCCATATATACCTGGGCACCTTTAACATCAACACAATCATCCGGCCAGGAAAAATTACATAGCCTGACCATGGAACTCGATAACACGTTCCGGAAAAAGATAGAGGCGTGGAAGGCACAACCAGAAAGAAACATCAAGCTTTGCGTGATCCCAAGGGTCCAAACGCAACAAATAATAATAATAATAATAATAGGGGGATCGGTAGCGCAATCGGTTAAATCACCATCTTTTCTAATCCGATTAGGAGAACATCAACCTAGACTTCATCAGTTCAATCCCAGCAAAGTGAATTTATTTGAAATTAATAAATAAAACCGGCCCTTTGGCTCCTGGGGGGGGGGGGGGGGGGCAAAAATAAAAATCTAGGCCATTTGAGAAAATTCAACCAACTTTTGTATACACAATCAGTGCAAAATGCAAAAACAAAACGCCCAAAATGGGTGGGGGGTCAAAAAATGAAAATCTAGGCTCTTGGACAAAATTCAACGTGGGGGTAATCAGAACGTGTCAATTTATTTAATTATATAAATTAAAAAAAAAAAATAGAATTAGCAAATCATAAAGAATTTTGAAAATCAAGAATATCCAAGTATAAAAATATAAGTAATCAAAATTTGTTTTTTAAACACCTGTTTGTTTGAAAAATATCAAAAAAAAAGTTTATTTTCTCCACTTTTGATCCCAAAATTTTGATGTTAGAAAACCCCAAATACTTAACAGTTATTCATTTTACAAATACGAACATTTTGGCACCAGAATGAACTTTCAATGATTTTCCGTTCTTGAGTTATCGTGGCTAAATGAAATTTTTTCTTTTCAAAAAAATATTTCGGGCAACCTGCCCACCGAAAAATAATTCTGGATACGTTCCCTACAGATTTGGTCCATCTCCATTATACGTCTATATTATAATTTATTTTGTTAATAAAAAAATTGAATCGAAATGTTTATTTGGGAATTCCTTGAAAAAATATTTATCGAAATTCGAGAGAATTTCCCACCGGCAGATTATCTTATCGAGAGAACGGGATTCTTTTTCTTTTTATTATTAATTTGCGGCTGAGTCGCTGGCAGCCAGGCAGCCCGGCGACGACACCGACGTCTTCCTCGCATCCAAAGGTAAATCAACCTTCAGATGGCTACTTTCTAGTTTGCTAAAACATACTTTCTCTTGCCCAAACTGCTTGTTTAATTAATTACCTACCTATAAAAATAAATATTATATACAAGGTGTCTCAAAAATTTATTTACAATAATAATTATTATTATTATTAAAAATTATTTATACTAAAATCTTTTTTTATTATATTAAACGAGCAATTCTTGTATATAATATAGAATCGGGTTCTCAAAAACGGCTCTAACAATTTGGATGAAATTCACGGGTTATGGGGTTTTTAGGTTGACATTTCGATCTCTCACGGTCTCGTCTTCGGATAAGTTGTTTTTGATGGGTTTTTTGTTAATTGAAATAATTATTCACAGGTGGTTGTTGGAATAAAAATGTACATTTATATTTTTATTCAATTTCCTTTTAATTATTAATTGGTTTTTTAATTTTAAATCCTACAATAAGATTATTATATAATTATTATTATATATTAAAAGTTGGGCAATTTAATTGATTAATAATCGAGTTTTAAATCCCACAAATATTAAATATTAGAATTTGACAATTTAATTATAAAACTAGACAAATTGTTATTTAATTAAAAAAAATAATTTTTAAGAAAAAAATAAAACCGACTTCAAAAAAATTAAATGCAACAAATAAAATACACTAAAAGGTATAAAATAATTATTATCTTATTTAGTTACAACTAAACGACGAAATATTAACATGAAATTAATTTTTGAAGTCGGTGCCAAACATATACCTTTTATGAATCGCACTCGACGGATCTTACTTAATACGTTTGGTTGGTACGCTCGCTTATAGGTATAGTTTGTTTGGCACCGACTTCAAAAAGTAATTTCATGATAATATTTCGTCGTTTAGTTGTAACTAAATAAGATAATAATTATTTTATACCTTAAAAATTAAAAATCTAGCCCATTTGAGCAAACTCAACAAAATTTTGTATACATAATCGTGGGCCCCCCAGGAATCTCAAAATGCAAAACTACCCCGCCCCCTCCCTTACACGATTATGAAATAATTTTATTAAATAATAAATATAAGTGAGGGGCCAGGTATATGGTAAAATTAAGTGGATGGCCACATCAGAACACGTCAGCTTATTTCATAATAATTCCATTCATGCTTGCACATAACCATGGTTGAATGTAAATGCTCCGCAAAGCCAATTTTAATTACTATTTCCATTCTTCTCAATATATCTAAAGTTTCAATGTTCATATCTCCAAAAGCATTTGTGAACATTTGTGAATTGCCCTGATGAAACAGCCTATCTGAGAAATAAAATCAATTCGATAAGTTTAACAATCATTCACACAATAATGACTGTTACTTGTTACAATTTTCATTAGAAATTCAGAAATTCAAGTTGTGTAAGCCACCATACCATACATAACCTCAAATATACCTCGAACGATGAAAATATAATAATATTGATAGTTACTTGGTATATATATATTTTTTATTCAATCCTGGTAATCAATAATTCTCATTACATATCAAATAAAGTTCACAAAGTGGCTTAAATAATTTCTTCACTTAGTTTATAACATTTATCAAATTCAAATAGTCCGAGCTAAATGAGGCAACAGTAGCCGATTTGGAACCACCAGACGGCGATACCAGTCATGCACCCAGCCAATAGAATTTCCACTATCATTAGCTGATATTTTCTCGTTTTGTAAAGAAGAAATAACTTTGTATTTTTCATCTTATTACAAAAATTGTCCAATTCATTCAAATGAGAATTAGTAATTAGCTTAGACCATGAAATATATAGACACGCCTCTGTGTGGCGATTTGGTGAGGCTAACACCAACTAGAGAATGTGACGTCATCTGTAGGTAAAAACACCTATGAAATAGCATGGCCACTATAGGAATTATTATACATTGAGATCAATTTATCGTAGCTTAGTTTATTTATTTTGATTCCAATAATCGCAAATTAATATTATATTAATATTACCAAAATATTTATGCGAGAACGTGACGTCATCTATATGCGATGTTGGCCTCAGTTCACTCTGTGTGGAGAGTAGCAGAGGACGTGTCTATATATTTCATGGTCTAAGGCAATTAGAATATCTTCAAAAGAGTCGATATTATTAATTTTATTTTGAGTAAAATTTTCACCATTTTTACAAATATTCTCTCTCATTTCAGGTGATTTGCATTTTCATTTTCTTCTGAAGAATTGCTTTTCTTGTGTGAGATTATAAACCATGAATTATCAATTTGCGAAGGATATGCTTTTTCAGTACTTCTCTCTTCCAATGGTATCGGATTATTTGAAGTACACGGCGATATTATACTCTTCACATGACGGGGTTTCTTTTTTTTCTTCATCAGTGAAATCTCTCTCTTCATTTATATTTGGAGAATCATTTTCATCCTCGATAGAATCATATTTTGAACCAGAATTTGAAGAATTATGTTGGTTAAACAAATGATTCATATTATATATATCGTTCGATATATTCGGTTCATTAATAAAATTATCAATTATTTGAAATTTTGATATATTATTCTTTTTTACTTGAACAAGGTGTTTATATTTGTCACCATATGTGGAGATTGCGTAGATTAAATTGAAAGTTTTTGCCGAGAGTAGCAGAATTTTTATATATTGAAGGAGACAATAAAAAGAGTGTGTCTTCTGCTGGAATTATAAATTTTATTTATTTATAACGAGACTATAGTTTCGAGGGCTTTGCCTCGTCATCAGTCTATTACAATGTATTCACAGGAATTAATTTATGAATTCGTAAATTAATTTCTGTGAATACATTGTAATAGACTGATGAAAGGGCAAAGCCCTCGAAACTATAGTCTCGTTATAAATAAATAAAATTTATAATTCCAGCAGAAAAAAAAAAAAATCGTTATAAATAAGTAAAATTTATAATTCCAGCAGAAGACACACTCTTTTATTGTCTCCTATAAATTGCGTAGATTGTTTTTGCAGACTCAGACATTCTTTTTCCTTAAACTATATATATTTATCTAGATTAATTTGTAACAACGCTTAGAGAAATTTCTCTAAAAAAATTACACTCTTGCCTAGAATCGAACCGACGAACTCTTGAACTATGGTCATCAGCTCTAACCACTAGACCAATGTCACATTAATATTTATATCTTGATTTCTTTTACTAAAACTATATATTTTTGATTTAGACTTTGTGTCTAGATAATATTGTATTCATTTGAACTCGAATGAAAATGAAAAAAACACCAATAGATTTTAAATTAAGAAACATTAAATATATATTAATTAACGAGGCAAATTTGAAATATAATTCTCAGCTCTGATTTTAAACTGATGGCTCCAATCGATTTTCATTAACCAGGCAAATTTGAAATATATATATTCGAATTTTGAAATGAAAGACTCCAATTCATTTTAAATTAAGAAACATTAAATATATTGATAATTATTCCTCCCCCCCCCCCCTCGCCACTCAAAAATTAAAGATGCGAAACTTTTAAGAGACGATGTATTTTCGGTAGTTTCACGGTCATACATTTGGAGTGTGGCTTTTTAAGAGGAATAAAATTTTTGGACCGAGACGCTGCCCGCCAGGCCACCAGCCCGGAGGGCCGAGCTTCGAGGGCGTGCCGAAGGCACGCACGAAAACTCGTCTAGAAATATTAATAAGAAACATAGAAGTGGTGCGGCCATCCACGTGACAATCTGAATCAAACCCCTGTTCCTAATCCTAAACACATTTATAGATATAGATATTTTTATTGTCAATGGCGAATTTCTGCACAGGAGGGGTTTCATAAATCAAAATTCTGCTCTCAAAATAAAAAATAAAAAAATGCTTGAAATTCTCTTATTAAATTCAAGAAAATCTCTCTTAAATAAAAAAAAATACTGCATTATAATATATTAAATAAAACATTTTCATTTATTACTAGGTTAGAGTGTAAAAATCTATTCTATGACGTCCTCACTAAATCAGGGACCGAAACGTTGACAAAGTATTAAATTATATCATACTAATTAAAATTGTGTACCTATTCATTAGATTAAATATATGACGGAGACTTGATGATGAATGTTACTAGGACGAGAAACCGAAATGTTAACAAAGCATGGCATTGTATTAAGTTATAATATGTTAAATAAAACGCTTTAATTTATTAGCACGTAAGAGTGGAAAAGGTCTATTCTGCGTCCTTTTGAAGAAGGTTACTCTAGCAGGAACCGAAACGATAAAAAAGAAACACTATAGATTAATTTAATTTAAAAATGATAAGTAAAAATAGTATGACGTATTATTCTAAGCAGATTAAGATTATTTTGGAAGATAAGCTATGAATAGCTTGAACTAGTTGCTCTCGAGGGGTATCTAAGGGAAAGAGAGATAAGGAGAGTAAAGAGGTGTCAATCAGGGGATTAGATAGGGACAGTGATTTAGATAGGGAGAGTGGGGGTGTGTAATAGGGGCATACTGAAAGGTATTTAAGGGGGAGAGAGATGGTGATAGGTACACTGTGTGTGAGATAGTGGCGAATGAAACATCGACTGGGAATTTTGCAATATGGCCTCTTCACCTTCATCCACCCTCTCAGCTGACACCACCCTTCACTAATAAACAAGTAAGTAATACTGTAAATTTTTCAAATGCTTTTTACAAGTTATTCAAAAAAAATATCAAATTGAATAAATAATTCATAAAATATAATTACTAAAATAACTACTTTAAAATTCATTATATTATTTTACTAATAATAGTTTTTGTCTTTTTTCAGGTAGGTGCTCGTCCTACTAATCCTAACATTTACATAAAGTTTTTGATTTTCTTATTTTCTGGAAAACCAAATCCTTTATTTTTGGTTAACGGGTAGGTGTGTACTTCGTTGTTCTTATGGATAAAGATGTACATACCTACTTCAGGGGCTGGCGTCCCTGCCCAGGTGAGCTCATGATTCTTTTATCAAGAGAATCATGTCCTATCCCTAATCCCAACCAACTTCAATCCATGTATTCCCTAATCCATATTCCTTCGAAATGTTTAGCGAGTATATTTTTACTTGTGGGCGAGTGTACGTAACTGTGATCGGTTCCTGTCGGGCCAGAGTATTCCACGTCCATACACGAGATTGGCAGCAAAGGTAAGATATCTTTATATTAGTCTATTCTCATAATTATATAAGTAAGAAATACTCTAAATTTTTCAAGTAATTTTTTCGATTTTTTCCATAAAAAATGATTAAATAAAATAAATAATTCATTAAATATAATTTTTTGCAAATATTCGTTTAAAAAACTACTTTAAATTCACTATATTATTTTACTAATAATATTTTTTTGTCTTTTTTCAGGTAGGTGCTCGTCCTACTAATCCTAACATCTACATAAAGTTTTTGATTTTCTTATTTTCTGGAAAACCAAATCCTTTATTTTTGGGTAACGGGTAGGTGTGTACTTCGTTGTTCTTATGGATAAAGATGTACATACCTACTTCAGGGGCTGGCGTCCCTGCCCAGGTGAGCTCATGATTCTTTTATCAAGAGAATCATGTACTATCCCTAATCCCAACCAACTTCAATCCATGTATTCCTTAATCCATATTCCTTCGAAATGTTTCGCGAGTATATTTTTACTTGTGCGCGAGTGTACGTAACTGTGATCGGTTCCTGTCGGGCCAGAGTTTTCCAGGTCCATACACGAGACTTTGGCAGCAAAGGTAAGATATCTTTATATTACTCTATTCTTATAATTATATAAGTAAGAAATACTCTAAATTTTTCAAGTAATTTTTTCGATTTTTCCATAAAAAATGATTAAATAAAATAAATAATTGATTAAATATAATTTTTTGCAAATATTCGTTTAAAAAACTACTTTAAATTCACTATATTATTTTACTAATAATATTTTTTTGTCTTTTTCAGGTAGGTGCTCGTCCTACTAATCCTAACATCTACATAAAGTTTTTGATTTTCTTATTTTCTGGAAAACCAAATCCTTTATTTTCGGGTAACGGGTAGGTGTGTACTTCGTTGTTCTAATGGATAAAGATGTACATACATACTTCAGGGGCTGGCGTCTCTGCCCAGGTGAGCTCATGATTCTTTTATCAAAAGGTGCGCGAGTGTACGTAACCGTGATCCGTTCCTGTCGGGCCAGAGTATTCCAGGTCCATACACGAGACATTGGTAGAAAAGGTAAGATATCTTTATATTACTCTATTCTTATAATTATATAATTTAGAAATACTATAAATTTTTCAAGTAATTTTTTCGATTTTTTCCATAAAAAATGATTAAATAAAATAAATATTTGATTAAATATAATTTTTTGCAAATATTTGATTAAAAAACTACTTTAAATTAACTATATTATTTTACTAATAATATTTTTTTGTCTTTTTTCAGGTAGGTGCTCGTCCTACTAATCCAAACATCTACATAAAGTTTTTGATTTTCTTATTTTCTGGAAAATCAAATCCTTTCTATTTGGGTAACAAGTAGGTGTGTACTTCGTTGTTCTTATGGATAAAGATTTACATACCTACTTCATGGGGTGGCGTCCCTGCCCAGGTGAGCTCATGATTCTTTTATCAAGAGAATCATGTCCTATCACTAATCCCAACCAACTTCAATCCATGTATTCCCTAATCCTTATTCCTTCGAAATGTTTCGCGAGTATATTTTTACTTGTGCGCGAGTGTACGTAACTGTGATCCGTTCCTGTCGGGCCAGAGTATTCCAGGTCCATACACGAGACTTTGGCAGCAAAGGTAAGATATCTTTATATTACTCTATTTTTATAATTATATAAGTAAGAAATACTATAAATTTTTCAAATAATTTTTTCGATTTTTCCATAAAAAATGATTAAATAAAATAAATAATTGATTAAATATAATTTTTTGCAAATATTCGTTTGAAAAACTACTTTAAATTCACTATATTATTTTACTAATAATATTTTTTTGTCTTTTTTTCAGGTAGGTGCTCGTTCTACTAATCCTAACATCTACATAAAGTTTTTGATTTTCTTATTTTCTGGAAAACCAAATCCTTTATTTTCGGGTAACCGGTAGGTGTGTACTTCGTTGTTCTTATGTATAAAGATGTACATACCTACATCAGGGGCTGGCGTCCCTGCCCAGGTGAGCTCATGATTCTTTTGTATTTTTTCAGGTAGGTGCTCGTCCTACTAATACTAACATTTAATTAAGTAGAAATAAATTTATTAATTAGAATTAAAAATTTATATATTCAATTTTGTAATCTTTTTCTTTTTTCTAAATTTAATTCGAGATATTGGTTTGAAACAATTTCGCCTTCTTATTTTTCAGTTTAATAAAATTATTTCACATGGATAGATAATACAATATAAATTTTTGTTTAAAAAATTACTTTCAAGAGTAAATTATAAACAATTTACTTTTAAAAATAATCCCCTTCTATTTATATATTCTACCTCTAAACTTCAAACTATTTATTTTCTGTTTCTGATTTTATGCATATGCCCTTTCTCTCATTATACTCAGATCTACAAATTATTTATATTTGTGTCTTAATTACAAATATTTGACAAAATTTCGAATGTTTAAGACTTTGATTCGAAACACATTGCAGTACTGGAGACATTGTACTGGTATTTGTTTCGGAAAATGTCTTTTAACAATTTCTTATCTCAAGTGTAGATGTATTTTGCTACAAATACAATGTCTCCTATTTGTTTCAAAACATGTCGAGCCTTGAAATTTTCATTAATTTCGGCTTTCAGAGCTCAAATTGTATTTCTGTGTTTTATACATTTGAAACTAAAGATAATATTTAAAATTTTAAAATTATCACTCTATGAGTATATTATGTAATTTGCCTTCAAAATTATATTAATATTCTCCCTTTAAATATTTTTTATTTATCTATCCATGTGGGGGGCGGTGACAGCTGCCTACTCGTGGTGCCCCCTGTTTTCGCTAAACAGCTGTCTATGTCTCTGTATAAATTAACTATAGAGACATAATCATATATAATAATTATATTTCCATAGTTTTTACATAAATTACACATTCCTATTAATGATAATAATCAATTTCGAAAACAAATATATAATTATACTTACTCTTTCTTTTAAAAATAGTTAAAAAATAGATTTTTTTCAAAAATATAATAAAAATTTCTTGTTTAATTTTAATAATTAAATTTTATTAAAAATTTATGAACACAATTGTATATTATATATGAAATTTGAAATATTTTTATTCGTCTGAAAGTACAAGGCCGAAACTTTTCGACTTCATTGTTTCTAAGAATTAGTACATACTATAATAACACTGTTCGACAAAATTTCTTTCCCTAAACCTAACAATGGATTCCAGTAGAGATTTATACGTTGATTATGATTCAATTTCCTGATTTTTAACAATACGTCAGAGTTTTGAGACATGATCCGTCAAAATGACTAAAAATACCATTTTGACCTATTTTCGAACCCCATTAGATATTACACAGCAATATTTGAAATCAAAATATTTCATAGATGTAATAGAAAACAGCTTCCTCTTTGATTTTCAAATTACCACTTATTTTTACCTTAATTAGAACTAGAGTTATAACTAAAAAACTAAAACTACGTGATTATAAAGGATAATAAACATAGATAAAAACATAAGGTCTTAGTTTTTTAGTTATAACTCGAGTTGTAACTAAGGTAAAAACAAGTGATGATTTGAAAATCAAAGAGCAAGCTGTTTTCTATTACGTCAATAAAATATTTTGATTTCAAATATTGATGTTTAATATTTAATGGGGTTTTTGGGGGGTCAGATAGGCTAGGCGGTAGCATGACAGCGAGCTAACCAGAGGACCCGGGTTCGAATCCGACTCGAGGCATCCAGCTAAAATCTGACCCCGGGGGTAGAGACAAATTTAAAAAAAATATAACTAGTATCGTAATTAGGCTTAAAATCAAAAAGACTAAATTCATTTATGGCAAACAACTCAAGCTTGATTAGATCAGAATCAATCACTATTTTTGATTTTAACTCGATTCCTCCATGTCTTCAGCAATGGTTACCAATAAAAACCGAAACGTCAAAAATCCAATATAGAATGGTTATTCCTCAAGTAGATGATTTGAAAATCAAAGAGCAAGCTGTTTTCTATTACGTCAACAAAATATTTTGATTTCAAATATTGCTGTTTAATATTTAGTGGGACTCGAAAATAGATCAAAATGTCTTTTTTCGTCATTTTGACCGATAATATCTCAAAACTCTAACGTGTTTAAAAAAAAGTAAATTGCATTATAATCAGCGTAGAAAACTCTACTGGAATTCATTGTTAGATTTAGGGGGAGAAATTTTTGTTATTTAGCAAGTAATAAATTCAATGGCTAAATGCATATTATTTTCTAAAATAAATGGTTTTTGGGATAAAAATTTTCATAAATTATTATGAAAAATAATTTAGAGATTCCAAATATGATTTTATTCCAAGATTGCTTGTTGCATTTTTGAAATTAATTTGAGAACATGAATAAAATATTAATATCTGGGTAACGGGTAGGTGTGTACTTCTTTGCTATTAGAGATAAATAAATTGACACGTTCTGATGTGGCCACCCACTTGACTTTACCGTACACTTCTGGTTTAATTTTTAATACAAAGTCCTAGATTTTCATTTTGATCCTCACCCCCCCCGCCCCATTTTGGTGGTTAGTTTTTGCATTTTTAGACTTCTGGGAGCCCACTGTATACAAAATTTGGTTGTGTTCGCTCAAATGGCCTAGATTTTTATTTTTTGACCCCCCCCCTTAATTTTGGCCCCAGAAAAAATTATTTTTGTTATTATAAGTTCATTTTATAGTATTATATAGTATATTTCATTTTTCTTGTTTTTTTTTAATTTGAAAATATATTTTTCCCCTCACCATATACATTTCAAAAAGGGACTCCGATAGTTGACCATTCTGACACCAATCTGATATTAATGCCAGTCTCCGTCCGATTGAATGTCGTAAAATCCATGTGTCAACAGTCGGATATCGGACCGATACGCTCATGTCCGTTTAGTCTCAGTCTTGCCACATGGGTATTATAATTTAATTTTAACCCCTCTCCCTTAATTGTGTGTCGATATGCACCAAAATCTAATCAGTTCTTAATCTCAATGCATCAAAACTTGGTGTGAAATTTGGTTTTGAAATTCACACTAGTTTTTGAGCTAGTTCGTCCACAAAAATTTGGTAATGCACAGACAATACTAAATAGACATTTTGACAAAACAATATTTATTTTTATGTTCACTTATTAGGCCTTTTTTGTAGACCGAAATGGCCTGGTTTTGTCCAATTTTTTTAATCAAAATAGTTTTTGGCGTTTTTGAGATATTTCGAAAAAACAAATCAAAAAAACACTTTTTTTCATGCATTTCATACATTACAATACTTGACCACACCCTGTATGGTAAAGTAAAATGCAAAAACTAACCGCCAAAAATGGGGAGGAGTGTTATAGGGTCAAAAAATTAAAATCTAGAACCAAACTCAACCAGAAGTGATCGATATTTTCGAAATTTCGCAAATGAAACCTGATATTTCTGTTAGAATAGTCTTATATTCAAAAGGAGATATTTTTAATTGCTAATGGGTTCAAATTCCAGGTGAGGGTGGGGAGTTCTTTTTTAAATTATTATAAATTATTTTATTAAATATTAAATATAAGGGGGGGGGCAGGTGTATGATAAAGTCATGTGGATGGCCTTATCAAATTAGGAGAAAAGTGCAACTTTTTCAAAATTCGGTACTCTGCAGTTTCACTCAATTTATAAAATTTTAAATGATGCATATCTATAAATTCTGGTAGGTATTCATTTCAATTTAATATTTTATTTACTACCTAAAGTCAAAAGGCCGTTCCTAGAATATACTTGACAAACTTAATTAAATTTATCTCTAATTGTGTGAAACAGGTC
Organism: Forficula auricularia; assembly: GCA_024734495.1. Taxonomy (NCBI): domain Eukaryota; kingdom Metazoa; phylum Arthropoda; class Insecta; order Dermaptera; family Forficulidae; genus Forficula; species Forficula auricularia. Next base: position 4,399,548 of record JALMQS010000106.1, read on the forward strand.
TGGACTTGTATTTCGTAAATATGAGGCAAAAAACAAAAAAATCTTCGTAAAATTTTCTAAAAATTAATGTCTAATATTTTCTACCACAGCTCTCGGCGGGCATCTTGCTATACCCCCTAGACTCCGTAGTTGGGGCTTAAAATAATATTTTTTTTTTTTTTTTTTTTTTATAAATTTTATTAAACCAATTATTTTACATTAATTAATGTATACATTGTATTTTTTTGCTTCGATTCCGGAGATTACTTTTCCACCATCGAGTGTCCTTATTCATCTTTAGTCCTTGTTTTTAATTAGAGGAAAAATCTAATTAGATAAAAAAACCTCTTTTCCGATAATTATTTCAATTCCATTATTCCCCAATCAAGTCGATTGGTCAATTAATTCAATTCAATTCGTCCTAAAATAATAATTTAAATTTCCTAATTTCAATAAATTGTATTTGTCATGAAATATCAGTGGGGTTTAAAATTAAAAAAACACGTTATAATAAGTATAGATAGATAGATAAATTAAATTGAAAGTTTATTTTTTCCCGAGAGTAGTAGAATTTTTTATAAATTGAAGGAGGCAATAAAAGAGTGTGTCTTCTGCTGGAATTATAAATTTTTAATTTCTTTATAACGAGACTATAGTTTCGAGACCTTTGCTATCTTCGTCATTTTAGAAATCTCACTTACATACATTAATTCAAATTTCTTCCAGAACTTAAGTGACTTGATTTAAATTTTTCATTAAATTGGAGAGTTGGTTTTGTCACAAATATAACTAATATAACTAAGTTATCAATTAAATAATTCTAATAGTTATTAAAATTATTGTTTTATTATATTTGTGACAAAACCAACCCTTCAATTTAATGAAAAATACATTAATTCCTTGTGAATCAATTGTAATAGACTGATGAAGGGGGCAAAGGTCTCGAAACTATATCTCTTGTTATAAATAAATTAAAAATTTAGAATACACACACTCTTTTATTGTCTCCTTCAATAGATAGATATACATACTTTTTACATTTTTGCCCTTCTGAAAGGTCAATATGTGGAAAATTTTGGTTTCTAATTTTAGATCTAATATTGTAGTATTTAACCCTGTAACATTTTTTTTCTTACAATTTACTAGGTATGATACAATTTGAATTTTATTCTGCAAATAAGCAAAAGTGATTATACAACTTTCTTGTATAAAATTTTTAATTTTATTATTCGAGAAAATAAGAGTTGGCATGTTTTCACACTTTCTGTCTTTACTACTACTACCCCTCTTTTGGTGTATGATTAAGTCACGTGGTATGTTTAACACACGTCATATTTTGCCCCATTAGTTTCCCTCTAATTAATTATTTATAGCAATTATTTTTCATAAATTAATTATCACAAATATAATTTTATAAATCAATTAATAAATTAAATTAATTATATTTTTATTTATAATTGAAAGTTAAATTGACTAAAATCATAATATATTTTAAATAATATATATTTTTGTAAAAATGCAAAAATCTTGCATTTTTATTATAATATATTAAATAAATAAATAATGATCTTTATTATCCAATATATAAAAAAAAATACAATATGTTTTACAATTATAAAAAAACTTCGACCTCGAGGCCCGAAAGCCTCACCATCGAATGTCCATTATTTTTATTTTATTATACATTATTCTCACTCCTTATTATGGTAAGGGAAAAAATTGATAAAAAAACCCCATATACTTTATTTTTAACATAGAAAAAAAAAAAGAAAACACAAAAACAAAACAAAATGAATGATGATGAAATGAATATCACTAAATGAGAAATGAAGTGTCACATCCGGTAAAGTTCGTTAATTAGAGGGTTGAGACTTGATTTTGCATTATTTTCGAATTTTTTAACACTATTTTCTAGGTTTTCTTTTAGAGAAGTCATGTTTAGCCCGATTCTTATTATATGGTTGTTGATTCCTGGAGGAGGAATGGTATAATATATTAAAATAAAATTAAATATAAACATATTAATTAGAGAACCCCCACCCAAGGGCAGGGTTCATGATGAGTAAAGGCCACGACAAACCGTTTCTTATGGCAAACTAACCATAATTAAATATATTTCATATGTTTAAACAAAAATTATTTTATTTTTTAATTTCTTGAAGTACCTTTTTAGTCTAGTTAAATTGATCTCTAAAGGGCCCCACGGGAGAATGTTTTGGGGTAGTTTTAATTTGTTGATGCTAGATATTTTTGGGTGTGCTGATTACGAATCTGAAGTTTGCTAACAAAATTTCATGACTGAACATTGTCAAAAATGTAAAAAAAAAGGTAAAAAATCTCATTGATTAATTTTACTATATCATACATAGGGTATGGTCAAGTATTGTAATCGTGCATGAAAAAAGTGTTGTTTTTTTTTCGAAATATCTCTAAAACGGCTGAAAATATTTTGATTAAAAAAAATTTGACAAAACCATAGCATTTCAGTCTACAAAAAAAAAGCTCTCAATAAGTGAACATCGAAAAAATTATATTTTTCGTGATAATAACTGTTTTGTCAAAAATGTCTGTTAATTATGTCAGTTATTCTGTTAGTTATTCTGTTTTTCTGCGCGTTAACAAATTGTTGTGGACGAGTTAACTCAAAAACTAGTGTAAATATCAAAACCAAATTTCAAACGTAGTTTTGGTACATTGAAATTAAGTGTTGATTAGATTTTGGTTGATATCGAACCAAAAATTAAAGGAGGAGGGGGGTTAAAATTATAATATTTTCAAACTAAAAAAAACAAGAAAAATGAAATATATAATAAAATGAACCTATAATAACGAAAAAATAGCCAAAATTAGGGGAGGGGGTCAAAAAAGAAAATCTAGGCCCTTGGACCAACTCAACCAGAAGTGTATGGTAAAGTCAAGTGGATGGCCACATCAGAACGTGTCAGTTTATTTAATTATAATTATGTGCGATTTAAACAAAATTTCAAATAATTTTAATCACAAAATTACAAGCTTTAACAGCTACATATTAAAAAAAAAAGAAGAGATATTTGTGTGTGTGTGTTATTTGTGAATAGCCAAGGGTGCAACGGTCCACCCCGCCCTCTTTATTTGATCTCACTCTCATTTATTCTTCATCAGCATTCAACAAGTGATAACCCATCCAGATGCAAAAATACCCTTTCGATAGAATGACCTTCAAATAATTCACTCAAAAGAAAGGGTGGAGGGTTTCTCATTCAACCCTTCTATTTAGATAGACCTTTTATTGGCTAAGCGGAACCCTTTCTATTCATTTCTTGATTTCTATGCAGATTCAGTTGGCCCTGGAATTGAGAAGATGCGGGGGTGGAAAACTTGCACTCTCTTTTTTTTATTTAAAAAAAAAATATCAATAGGGTAGGGTTAAATATATATGGACATATGATTGGAGAAACCGATCCGTTCCAATCCTTTGTCAATAAAAGCACCAGTTAAAAGTATAGAATTGATGGGAAAAGGGAAAATTATTTTCAACCTCGGTACACTCTGATTTATAATTTTTACTTTATCCAATGCGAAGCATGGGAGAAAGTATTGGAATCGCTCTCGCGGCAAGCGCGACTTCAAAGGGTCCTCAGGTAAAGACTACGGAACCGATAGACTCAATTAAGGTCACAAATTGAAGTATTCAATGAGATTGAATTTTAGCACGTGACGGTTTTGCCAAAAATTACCTGGAATCTCGTCGAGAGGCTAAAAAGTGCCATTTTTTTTGGAAGTGCGTGGGGATGGATGGATGGATGGATGGATGGATGTGTGTGTGTTATCGTTTTTTTCGTCCACGATTTTTCCACACCTATGCGCTGATTGAAATGAAATTGAAAACCTACGATTAGTTTAACAAAATGAAGCGCTGATTAGTTTTTGGTACATATCGGTCCACAAACATTAGTACTTTATTTCAGTACTTTTTTAGTTTTTTCTAAATATCTTGAAAATGACTTAACCAATTTTGATGAAATTTAATATCCTAATTAAGTACCTTGGGGACCACAAAAAAGGTTAAATAAAGTTTTTAGTAAAATCATATTTTAAAGTACTTTACTCTATAGTAAAATAGAACTTTTTTTAATTTTAAACCTTTAAAATTTATTCATTTGATCGTTTTAATATACCTCATTTAACCTAACTTAAGTAAGAATGGTTAGGCTTCTCGCTGTGAAATGGTAAAAATTTGGGAGGAAATTTTATAAGTAACCATAGTAAACGCGTTGTTTTCTTATCCGTTACCATTGCTGATGACATGGAGGAATCGACTTAAAATAAAAAATAACTATTGATTCTCATCTATTACTTGAGGAATAATAATTCTACATTAGATTTTTGACCCTTCGATTATTATTGGTAACCATTGCTGAAGACATGGAGGAATCGACTTAAAATCAAAAATAACGATCGATTCTTATCTAATACTAGAGGAATAACCTTATTGCATTCCATTTTTGATGTTTTGACTATTAATGGCAACCTCTACTGAAAACGTGGAAGAATCGACTTAAAATCAAAAAGACTAAATTCTTTTTTGGTAAACAACTCAAATTTGAGTTCAATTAACTAACTGAAAGGAATTAATTAGCTTTTGGAATTTCTTTAAAAATATATTTTAAACATTAAAACCAAAATTCAATTAACCCGTAGAATTCTTTAAAGAAAACCAAATCATTTGAAAACCAATTGTATATAACATTGTTTTGAAATCTAAGAAATTTCAGCCTATTGAAATTATTAAAAACCTATTTTGAGCCTAATTAAACCTAAATTTTCTATAATCTAATAATAAACTTTAAAAGTTTATTATTTTTAATTTTTTAATTGGATGATTCTACCCAAATGACGATTTTTACCTTATTTATTGAATTTTTACAAGACAAAAACTTTATTTTAATTTCCGAATAATTGAGTAGCAGAAGGGGACAATAAAATATTCTCTTTTGCTGGAAAAATAAATTTTTTCAAATTCATTCATAAAGAGATATAATTTGTCCTCTTCAATCAATCTATTACAATTAATTCACAAGAGTTGGTATATAAGTGTTCTTTACACGTGTGTAAAACATCAATAAAACAGCCACGTGGGGGTCCAGGGGGAAGCCCTCTGGCTAGCAAAAGGCCGGCCTTGAAGCTAGTAATAAATAAAAGCAATATAAATAAAAATTATTGTTATTATTATTATTATATTACAAATAAAAAATGCAAAATTATTGTTTTTTACATTTTTCACAAAAATTTAACATGTGAATTTATAATACATGTTTTTTAATATTTTTTGTAAACTTTTCTAAAAATCTCACATCTAATTAGTTCAATATAAATATCAATTTGTATCGTTCATTTCGCGAGAATTAATTGGCTAATTAGTATATATACCTAAATATAAATTTCTTCCTGTAAAGTTTATCCTAATTTTTTTTAGAAAATGAACAAATAAAATAGGGGGGGGGGGCTGAAAAAAAATAAAATTTTTTGAAATTTCGACATTGCCGGACACTAGCACTTGAAACCTTTTATTTTAATTTTTTTCTTATTTATCGTTATAAATATCTGAAACGTGATTTTTTATACCAGAATCTGTCTAGATTCCGAAAATCACCTTTTCTAAAATAGTGAACCCCTAAAAGAGGAATTTATATGAAAATATACTAGTGCTAAAATGATTGTATTTTCAAAACAAAGTATTGATTAAATTGTGTGCTTTCTAGTTTCGGAGTACCTATTTGTTTGAAAAATTAAATAAATAAATACAAAAACATACTAAAATAGATTCTACAAAAAATGGCCTTTTGACTCTAGATAAGAAAAATGAAAATCAGATTTAGATATGTTTATCATTTAAAATTATTAATTCACAGAAACTTCAAACTTGAAAAAATTTCAGTTTTTTCTACAATTATTATATTATATTACAGATTCTATTTATTTTTGAAGAAAAATTCTAAGTTTAAATGATACGTTTTGTATTTAAATTAACAAAGAAAATTTTGAAAAATTATTACCTATGAATTTTTCAAAAACCGTATATCGAAATTATATATCTGTATATATATATATATATATATTATTTATTTGTTTGAGACTATAGCTTCGAAGGCTTGGCCCTCATGATCAGTCTTTGTAATTATAAATATTATTTTTCATGGGATTTAGTATCGCGTGGATATTGAAAATTATTGAAAAAAATTTTCTTCTTTCATGAATAGCCGGTAGAATTGAAGATAATAAAATTTAATTCTACCTGTATTCAGTTGAAAAGAAGAAAAAATTTGGAATTTTTTTCAATATCCACGCGATAGTGATTCCATGAAAAATAATATTTATAATTAATAAGACTGATGATGACGGCCAAGCCTTCGAAACGATAGTCTCAAACAAAACAAATAAAATACATATATATACAGATATATAATTTCGATATATAAGTGTGTATATTTATTTTCATCAAGCAGAGGACAACCTGTTTGTTTGATTGTTAGGGGTTGGTTGCGTGGTGCGTGTACGCGCTCCCCTGCTAGTTGGCGGGGACCTAACAATGATTTGGACAGGGCGATGTTCGTCCCTGGTAAAGAGCCGGGTTGGGCGCCACCCGCCTAGTTGGCGGGTGAGGAGCTCCTTGTTGGTGGATGGCTCCTCCTTCGATGATTAGTCGAGATCGAATTGCCTTACTTAATACATGACTATAATATAATTTTATCAGTCATGCAAAGTGTCGCAACGATCTGACTGAGTCATCTAGCGGCCGTGTCTAAAAGCTCGTAGCCAAAGCAACACGGGTCCGCTACAGTTTCTCTTTGTGAATCAACAACTCTGTTACTTTCGGAAAAACAAAAACTTTTCAATTAATTCAGATTTTATTAATATAGATTTAAATATTTGAAATTATTTATTCACCGAAACTGCAAACTTGAAAAAATTTCACTTTTTCCTACAATTAGAGTAATATATTATATTTTACAATTTTACATTCAGTTTCAGAAGCTAAATTCGTGAATATAGAAAAGATAGGGAGGGCTGAATTTAATGTGCAGTGTGTTTTGAGTAGAATTCAATAAATCAACCGTTGATTGGTGTTTGCGTGTTACTTTGCACGATTTCTGTGTGTGTGTGTGACTAGAAGGTAGATGGGGTGGTTCGTCTTAGTCATTCCATCCACCACCCTATATATATACATATATTACCGGAAACAACCACTATGCGCAAATCAAATTAAAAATCAACCATATCACCGGGTGAGTTTTTTTATCTTGAGACAGTCTTATAACTCAAAAACAATGCATTATTTTTCATAATAATTTATGAAAATTTTTATCCCAAAAACCATTTATTTTAGAAAATAATATGCATTTAGCCATTGTATTTGTTACTTGCTAAATAACAAAAAATTTCCCCTAAATCTAACCAATGAATCCAGTAGAGTTTCTACGCTGATTATAATGCAATTTACTTTTTTTTAAACACGTTAGAGTTTTGAGATATTATCGGTCAAAATGACGAAAATAGCCATTTTGACCTATTTTCGAGTCCCATTAAATATTAAACAGCAATATTTGAAATCAAAATATTTTGTTGACGTAATAGAAAACAGCTTCTTCTTTGATTTTCAAATCATCTACTTGAGGAATAACCATTCTATATTGGATTTTTGACGTTTCGGTTTTTATTGGTAACCATTGCTGAAGACATGGAGGAATCGAGTTAAAATCAAAAATAGTGATTGATTCTGATCTAATCAAGCTTGAGTTGTTTGCCATAAATGAATTTAATCTTTTTGATTTTAAGTCGATTCTTCCACGTTATCAGTAGAGGTTGCCATTAATAGTCAAAACATCAAAAATGGAATGCAATAAGGTTATTCCGCTAATATTAGATAAGAATCGATCGTTATTTTTGATTTTAAGCCGTTTCCTCCATGTCTTCAGCAATGGTTACCAATAATAATCGAAGCGTCAAAAACCTAATGTAGAATTGTTATTCCTCAAGTATTAGATGAGAATCGATCACTATTTTTGATTTTAACTCGATTCCTCCATGTCTTCAGCAATGGTTACCAATAAAAACCGAAACGTCAAAATTCAATGTAGAATGGTTATTCCTCGACTATTAAATGAGAATCGATCATTATTTTTGACTTAAAGTCAACATGAACTGCAAATAGCAAGTGATATCTGATTAATAATAAAGGAATAAACATATTAATATTTCAAATGAATTTTGATAAAGTTTAGCAACGATCCGTTGCAGTTTATTTAATTATAACTCTAGTTCTAATTAAGGTAAAAAACAAGTGGTAATTTGAAAATTAAAGAGGAAGCTGTTTTCTATTACATCTATGAAATATTTTGATTTCAAATATTGCTTTTTAATATCTAATGGGGTTCGAAAATAGGTCAAAATGGTATTTTTAGTAATTTTGACCGATCATGTCTCAAAACTCTGACGTATTGTTAAAAATCAGGAAATTGCATGATAATCAACGTATAAATCTCTACTGGAATCCATTGTTAGGTTTAGGGAAGAAATTTTTGTCATTATTCTACTAATTCTTAAAGACATCAAATGACGTCAAAAGTGTTGGCCTTGTACTTTCAGTCGAATATAAATATTTCAAATTTCATATGTAATCTTCAATTATTTGCATAAATTTTGAATGAATTTTAATTATTAAAATTAAACAAGAAATTTTTATTATATTTTAGTAAAATCTATATCTATAAAGAGTAAGTATTATTATACCGGGTGAGTTTTTATCTTGAGACAGTCTTATAACTCAAAAACAGTGCATTATATGAAAAAAAGTTTCAAAGAAAAGTTTATTTATATCAGGGGGAAACTAAACTCCTCTATTGTTTATCGACCTAGAACAAGCTTTCAAGGGTATTTCAAGGCCAAGCTTCTGTTTTTTAAATAAAAACCTATATATTTCTGTACATATTCAGAATCTACAAATAAATCTGAACAACTTTTATTAGATTAATTTTTTTATATGACATCAAATAAAAAAAATATTAAATTAATTAGATCTCAAAAAACAATCCTAATAATTATTTTTAACAATTATTCAACTTAATTATCAATTGATAATGATCAAAAAATTAATTATTAAATCAAAATCATACAACAATGAAAATAAGTGTTTATAATGATATTAAAACTTCATTATACACAGATTTAAGAGATTATTTTCTACTTAATAGATCTTTTAAAATTCTTGTCCTTAAAAAAGTTTATTTTTCGTGTCAATTCAGTAGATAGTTATATTGTAATACCATAATAAAACTTGAGCATTTTTTGTTGAAAAAAGAATTGAAATGGTCTTAATTTATGCGGTGAATGTGGAAGAAGTGTTATGGGGGTGCTATGAAATGGATGCCGAGCATTTTCCTGACAGGGATACACCCTCACAAGCTTCATTTTATCGTGTTGTAAATCTGTTTAAAAAACAAAAGAAATTGGATCTGGAATTCATCCAGAAGACTTGCGATATTCTCTGGAATGTCACAGAACATAGATGGAAAATTATTAAATTATTAATTATTATTAAATTATTTATTTAATAATTAAATATTTAATCATTATATTATTAGATAATAATAAGTTGAATGATTGTTAAAAATAATTATTAGAATTTTTTTAGAGATCTAATTGATTTAATATTTTTTTATTTGATGTCGTATAAAAAATAGTTCTTATAAAAGCTGTTCAGTTTTTTTTAGAGATTCAGAATATGTACAGAAACATATAGGTTTCTATTTAAAAAACAGAAGATACCCTTGAAATCTTGTTCTAGGTCAACAAACAATAACTTAGTTTAGTTTCCCTCTTGATATAAATAAACTTGTATTAGAAACGCTTTTTCATATGAGGTAAGTTCGGCCAAGTGCGCGCGGGTTTTTCAATAGTACATTTTTGAATGAAGCTGTAGCCCTTATTATCAATTATTTGGATTTAAAATTTTAAATGTAAAGACTTTAAACATTGTTCTTCATGGTTCGAGAAATAAAAATATGAAAGTATAAATGGAATAACGATTATTAAACATTTTCGTTAGGGGTGTACCGGGCGCGCACTTCCCCGGCAAAGTGGGGTAAGTGCGAGTTCGCCTCAGATCCCCCTGATACTATTATGTTTTTACGGGTGGGGTACGTCCTGAAAATAATTCTCTAAAAAATTTTAAATTTGATGCACGGATAAGCTTAAAATGAACTTTTGGAAAGGACAGTAGCTGACCATACGCTTTGCACTATTGTTTGGCCAACCAAGGAAATTAAAAAAAATAGACTTGTTTCTTTTTTTTATTGTATTCAAGCATACTTAAAAACATTAGATGGTGGATTCTAAGTATCAATCTCAGCTCAAACACGCATTTACCCCACAGACAAAAAATGTCGGGGCAAGTGCGAGCCCACCTCTCAAATTAAAGCAGAAAGAGTTTTAGACATAAAAAGGTTTAGACTCGCTAATTTTAAAACAATTAAGGTATAGTAAATCAAAATTTACATAATAAACACAACTAATTATTAACCACGTTGACGTCTGCTGTTTTTGTTTTCTAGCTCAGACATACCAATCAACTACATAGCTGCCACAATAAGAAAATTTCCTACGAATTCAAAAGTTTAGCTCCAAGTTTAAAATAATACTTAGAGTCCTGAGCTCAAAATCGCACTTACCGTGCGCACTTGGCCGAACTTACCTTAATGTACTGTTTTTGAGTTATAAGACTGTCTCAAGATAAAAACTCACCCGGTATATGTATATTTTTTATTGTATTATATCCAATTTAATTATTTTATAGTATTCACCAAATCCCCCATTCTCACAAACAATCAATGTACTATCACAAATAAAAAACATTTTTTTTTATATAAATATGTGTGAAGTGTATACATAGAGGAATGTCTAAATTCAATTTTAATTAACTGAGGATGGGTTCGATTAGACCCGAAACATGTATTAACTACAATAAAAATTATAAATGATTCAATCTGTATGTGTGTTTTGATTTTTTATTTGTGATAGTACATTGATTGTTTGTGAGAATGTGGAATTTGGTGAATAAATATTTTAACAATCGAGAATATTTTAGTGGTGAAATATTTTATAGTAAATTTAAGACGTTGTTATGCTAAAAGTTATACCTACAGATGTTTTTTTATTTTATTTTATTGACATCAATTGGTTTATTTATTTTATATCTCTCTAATAGATTCTTGTAAATATTATTAAATATTAAAATTGAGAAATTGCAATTAAGATGATTGGGGAAAACCAATCGACTTGATTGGGGAATAATGGAAATGAAATAATTATCGGAAAAGAGGTTTTTTTATCTAATTAGATTTTTCCTCTTATTAAAAACAAGAACTAAAGATGAATAAGGACACTCGATGGTGGAGAAGTAATCTCCGGAATCGAAGCAAAAAATACAATGTATACATTAATTAATGTAAAATAATTGGTTTAATAAAATTTATAAAAAAAAAAAAAAAAAAATGCAATTAAGATGAAGGGGATTGATAATATGGAATTGGAATAATTATCGGAAAAGAGATTTTTTATTTAATTAGTTTTTCCTCTTATTAAAAACAAGGACTAAAAAGATGATCAAGGACAGTCGATGGTGGAGAAGTAATCTCCGGAGTCGAAGCTCAAAAACAATGTATGCATAAATTCATGTAAAATAATTGGTTGCAATTAAGATAAGATAATTAATTAAATTAAAAAAATAAATTTTTAATAGTTTATTATATTTAAATTTATTTATTAGTAAGACAGCTCTTTTAACCCTCTAAGAGTGGTGCGATAGTTCACTTTCAGCAGGATCATTATTTGTTAAATTTACAGAAAGTGTATACTGAGTATTGAAAAAGTTTTCTCTTTTTCCTACCATCCTTAAAACAACATTTTTTTCTGTTTTTAATTTTAATTTTCTTTGAACTGAACGGTAAATCTCCATTTACGTATTTTTTATATAAGCCTTAAAATTTCTTTAGAATGAATACTTTTCTGCAATTTATGACTTTTGATTTTGTTAAAAAAAAAACTTTGAAAGAGTTTTAAAATTAAAGGGTTAAAGGGTAGGTAGGTATAATTTATTTTTATGAGGTATATTCATTGCGCGAAAATACGCAATAACCCTTTTTCAGATCGAAATGAAAAGAAGGAAAAAAGGCAAGGGCCGAGCTCGGAGCCCTTTTAATGGGTTCCCTTGAATTTCTGATCATTCACCCTCAAAACTACAACACCCTTTCTATTTTATCCCTGAAACTATTTCTGTCTCTCGTTAATGTCTTGTAAATCTTTTCCTATGATTGAATTTCTTTGAAAGCAGTTATTTACGTTTATTTTTTGAAAATTGTTTCATCAATCATAAATAAATCTAGATTTTGCGATCTATCTGTGTATACCGGGTGAGTTTTTTTATCTTGAGACAGTCTTATAACTCAAAAACAGTATATGTGTAAAAAGTTTCGAATAAAAGTTTATTTATATCGAGGGGAAACTAAAATACACTATTGTTTGTCGACCTAGAACAAGCTTTCAAGGGTATTTCATGGTCAACAAACCAATATTTTTCTGTACATTGCCTAAATTTACAAAAATTTCATTAGAACTATTTTTTTATACGACATCAAATAAATAAAATATTAAATCAATTAGATCTAAAAAAATTCAAATAATAATTATTTTTAACAATTATTAAACTTAATTATCGAATAATAATGATTAAATATTTAATTATTAAATAAATAATTTAATAATAATTAATAATTTAATAATTTTCCGACTATGTTCTGTGACATTCCAGATTGTATCGTAAGTCTTCTGGATGAATTCCAGGTCCAATTTCCTTATTTTTTTTAACAGATTTACAACAGGATAAAATGAAGCTTGTGAGGGTGTATTCCTATCAGGAAAACCCTCGGCATTCATTTCAATGGCAGTCCCATAACACTTCTTCCACATTCACCATAAATTAAGACCATTTCAATTCTGTCTTCAAAAAAATACTCCATTTTTTATTATGGTAATACAATATAACTATCTACTGGATTGACATGAGAAATAAACTTTTTTAAACTCAAGAATTTCAACTAGTTCTATTAAGTACAAAATAATCTCTTAAATCTGAGTATAATGAAGTTTTAAGTATCATTATAAACACTTATTTTCATTGTTGTGACTTTTCAATTTAATAATTATTTATTTAATAATTAATTATTTAATCATTATTATTTGATAATTAAGTTAAATAATTGTTATTTTTTTGAGATCTAATTAATTCATATATTTTGTTTATTTGATGTCGTATAAAAAATAGTTCTTACGTATCTTATGTTGTGAGAATATTGTGACGTAAAAAAAATATAGAGTTCTATTTAAAAAACACAACTTGACCATAAAATACCCTTGAAAACTTGTTCTAGGTCGACAAACAATAGCGTAGTTTAGTTTCCCCTTCGATATAAATAAATTTTTACCATACAATGCACTATTTTTGAGTTATAAGACTGTCTCAAGATAAAAAACTCACCCGGTATATAAATAAATTAAAATAGATATGAATTAATTCAAAAACATAGTGGTTAGATTTATAGCTTTCGATCTTCAGGGGTTGGCGCGGTTGGGTGAGCGCCCAAAATTGAGCATTTGAGCAAAAATTATTTAAAACCCCAGTTGATAAAATTAAAAAGAGGTAAACCATCGCTTTTTCTATATATAGGGTGGGCCTTATTTTGGGTATTTTCGAATTTTTATGCTGGCAGAGGCATATAGTTCGTATGAACGATCAATTTTTTTATTCCGGCCAAAGTAATGGTTTAAAAAATTTGAAAATCTGTAAACTTTATCCTTATAATAGTAGCTATCCCTCAGAATTTTTACAGATTTTTAGCTATTATAACTTATTAATACTAAAAGATATAGCAGTATTTTATCTAGATGTAACTCCAAAATTATAATAGCTAAAAATCTGTAAAAATTCTGAGGGATAGCTACTATTATAAGGATAAAGTCTACAGAGTTTCAAATTCTTTGAAACATTACTTTGGCCGGAATAAAAAAAATTGATCGTTCAATGTCAAAAACCCCATGTTATTTAGATGGGAAACTTGCATCACTGTGCGGCACAGATTAAAATTGAGATCGATACTTGAGGCTTGGGGGATATTTTTTTTTATTTAATTCGAACCATATGAACCTCTGTAAGCGTAAAAATTCGAAAATACCCAAAATAAGGACCACTCTAGGGTACATAAGTAGGCACTGGTCAATGGATTTTTGCCACTTTTTGGCCACTGGGGACCACTATATCTGATTTTTATTCCTTAAATCCTGTTTCCAACTATTAAGGGGATCGATTCCTTCCACCTAGATGTCACAAAATGAAATTAACTTTTTTCATCTCTGAGATAGAAGCTCTCAAATAGTCATGACCCAGGCAGGAGATCGCATTACTTCACATTATATTCTATATCATTACATGATAAATGTGAAAGTAATTAGAAAAAATATATACCGGGTGAGTTTTTTATCTTGAGACAGTCTTATAACTCAAAAGCAGTGCTTTATATGAAAAAAAGTTTTAAATAAAAGTTTATTTATATCGAGAGGGAAACTAAACTACATTATTGTTTGACGATCTAGAACAAGCTTTCAAGGGTATTTTAAGGTCAAGTTCTGTTTTTTAAATGGAAACCTATATATTTCTTTTCATATTCATAATCTACAAAAAAAAACTGAGCAACTTTCATAAGAACTATTTTTTATTCGACATCAAATACAAAATATTAAATCAATTATTAGATCTGAAGAAAAATCCTAATAATTATTTTTAACAATTATTCAACTTAATTATCAAATAATAATGATTAAATAATTAATTATTAAATAAATAATTATTAAATCGAAAAGTCACAACAATGAAAATAAGTGTTTATAATGATTTTAATACTTCATTATACACAGATTTAAGAGATTATTTTCTACTTATTGAACTACTTAAACTTTTTGAGTTTAAAAAAGTTTATTTCTCGAGTCAATCAAGTAGATAGTTATATTGTATTACCATAAGAAAAATGGAGCATTTTTTGTTGAAGACAGAATTGAAATGGTCTTAATTTATGGTGAATGTGGAAGAAGTGTTATGGGGCTGCCATTGAAATGGATACCGAGCGTTTTCCTAACAGGGATACACCCTCACGAGCTTCATTTTATCGTGTTGTAAAAAACAGTAAACGTAAAGGCTACGAAGAAAGTAAAACTGGCCAAAAACGAAATTAGAACTGGAGATCCAGAAGACTTGCAATATACTCTGGAATGTCACAGAACAGTGTCGAAAAAGTATTAATTATTATTAAATTATTTATTTAATAATTAAATATTTGATCATTATTATTTGATAATTAGGTTGAATAATTGTTGAAAATAATTATTAAGGTTTTTTTTGAGGTCTAATTGATTTAATATTTTTTTTTATTTGATGTATAAAAAAATAGTTCTAATAAAAGTTCTTCAGTTTTTTTTGTAGATTCAGAATATTTACAGAAACATATAGGTTTCCATTTAAAAAACAGAACTTGACCCCAAAATACTCTTGAAAGCTTGTTCTAGGTCGGCAAACAATAGCGTAGTTTAGTTTCCCCCCTGATATAAATAAACTTTTTTTTTTCAAATAATGCACAGTTTTCGAGTTATAAGACTGTCTCAAGATAAAACAAACTCACCCGGTATATACCATCTAAACATTGAATGGAAATGATTTTTTCTTCTGTTTCTCTTTTTTGATGGCTAATTAAATAGAGCAGATGATCTTAAAAAAAGTACCTATACTCGCTGTGTAATAATGAACCTGATGAAGGTGCGTGTGATTCAGGAATAGATGATATAATTAATCAAAGAGAGGAAAAAAATAAAAAAATATCAAAAATGATCCCCCTAATAATTTCTTGATTAATATAATTCGAGAAACATGTTTGGCTAGAATAATTAAATGAGGATTTGATCCATCAGAGACGCTGGAAAAGGGAATCCCTCAAAAAAAGGAACATTTAGAGCGTGCGATTATTATTTTATAATTTCCCTATAATTTTTTTTTTAATATATATACATATTTAATTGGTCTCACCCAGTTTTTTAGAGTTCCTTACAAAATTTCAAAAACACAATGACAAAAAAAATAAAACCGACTTCAAAAAAATTAAATGCAACAAATAAAATAATAAGAACTCAAAAATAAAATAAAATTGACTAAAAGTTACAAAATAATTATCTAATTTAGTTACAACTAAACGACGAAATATTAACATGAAATCACTTTTTGAAGTCGGTGCCAAACATATACATTTTATGAATCGCACTCGACGGATCTTACTTAGTACGTTTGGCGGGTATACGCTCGCTTATATAGTTTGTTTAGCACCGACTTCAAAAAGTAATTTCATGTTAATATTTCGTCGATTAGTTGTAACTAAATAAATTAGATAATTATTTTATACCTTTTAGTTCATTTTATTTGATTTTTGAGTTCTTATAATTTTATTTGTTGCATTTAATTTTTTTGAAGTTGGTTTTATTTTTTTATAAATATTATTTTTATTTTTCTCTTTTTAGTGATGTTATTAATAGTGACTTAATATAATACCTTGCATGTATCTCGTACGAGAAAACGTCGGGCGAATGAATCAGAAAATGATAATAAAATTCAATTCATAATAATAGAAATTCTCTCGATACGTTTGTGGGTTTTTAATAAATGTTTTTTAGATTTTATTTGTTATAATTTCGATTATTTGCTCATAAGAATTGAAGAACATAAAATAAATAAATAGTTAGGTATCTTGACTATCTAAGAGCTAGACTGATCCAAACGGTGAAGGAATTATTAAAATCGGTTCATAAACAAAGTAGCTATGCCTGAACTAACATAACAAAAAAGGTCCAATACCAATGAAATTTATATTTTTACCAAATTAATTAAATTAATCTTAAGAAATTCAAAGAGAAATTCAAAGATGTTTTTATAAAGCGAAATTTAGAGAATACTTATCTCTCTATGTAAGAATAGACTTGTAAAAGGCGTCTGAATCGAGAGAGTAATATATAAGAACTTGAGATGCCATGTCCCTCTGGGTGGTCCGTGGTGGGGTATCATGCGGGCTATACGCGGATTGATACCGGGTAACATCTAGATGGACCATATCTTTTTTCGCTCTCTTGGTTCAGGATGGAGAATCAGCTGGACCTCAATGGTTCTTATAAAACGGTAGTCTCGCTAAGTATTCTCAAATTTCGCTTTATAAAAACATCTTTGAATTTCTCTTTGAATTTCTTAAGATTAATTTAATTAATTTGATAATTTTCTATATTTGTATAAATATACTAGAAAAACAAATTTACTTATAATTTGTTAAAAATTCCGTTGAGTGGATTTGCTCGCGAGTTCACTCTCGCGGAATTCTAAATTAATTTATATTTTTACCAATCGGAAACTAGACTGAACCAATGCAAAATTGCCTCAACTACAAGGCGCTTCCATTCCAGACAATGTAGTTACTTAAAAGAAAAAAATAAGGAAAAAACAACTATATTTCCTATTCCACACTTATCTAACTCTATAGCTATATTATATAAAACAATGTACAATGCTTTTCTGAAGAATTTTCACAAAGTTTTCTGCAAATTTATGGCTTTAGCCTCCTTTATTTGAAACAAAAAGACAAAAATAAAACGTCCTTAGAGAGTTTCATCCAAGCTCCCCAAAAAAAGGGTTGAGTAAGTGATTGGCAACGCAAAGGGGGGGGGGGGGAATACGCAATAATAATAGAGAAGAAGGAAGCCTTTCAGGTAAGAACAAACAAAACAAACCCGCAACCCTTTGTGTTCATCTTTGTTTTATTTTAGAGAAAATACTTTTAAATTTCTTTTGAAAATACTCTACTCTGCTCTTAATTTAAGTATTTTCTACTAAATAAAAAAAAATCATTTCTAGACAAATTAACTTTTTAAACGTTAGTTTTATTACTTTACCATAGTAGGGTATGGTCAAGTATTGTAATCGTGCATGAAAAAGTAGTTTTTTCCTTCTTTTTTCGAAATATCTCAAAAACGACTGAAACTATTTTGATTAAAAAAATTGAGCAAAACCATGGTATTTAGCTCTACAAAAAAGCCCTAATAAGTGAACATCGAAAAAATTATATTTTTCGAGATAATAATTGTTTTGTCAAAATGTCTGTTAGTTTTAGTCTGTGCGTTACCAAATTTTTGTGGACGAGCTAGCTCAAAAACTAGTGTGAATATCAAAACCAAATTTCACACGTAGTTTTGGTCCATTGAGATTAAGAGCTGATTAGATTTTGTTGAATATCGACCCAAAATTAAGGGGGTGGAGAGGGGCTTAAAAATTAAAAATCTAGGCCGTTTGAGCAAACTCAACCAAATTTTGTATACATAATCAGTGGGACCCAAGAAGTTAAAATTATTTTTAACAATCATTCAACTTAATTATCAAATAATAATGATTAAATAATTAATTATTAAATCGAAAAGGCACAACAATGAAAATACGTGTTTATAATGTTTTTAAAATTTCATTGGTGGGTCAGATAGGCTAGGCGGTAGCGTGACAGCGAGCTAACCAGGGGACCCGGGTTCGAATCTGACTCGAGGCATCCAGCTAAAATCTGACCCCCGGGGGTAGAGACAAATTTTAAAAAATATATAGCTAGTATCGTAATTAGGCTTATGGCTAGAAAGGCCGAAAAGCCAAAAAAAAAAAATCTAGTAGATAGTTATCATAATAAAAATGGAACATTTTTTGCTGAAGACATAATTAAATGGTCTTAATCTATGCGGTGAACGCGGAAGAAGTTTTTTGAGGCTGCCATTGAAATGGATGCCGAGCGCGTATTTATACCAGGATCAACTAGCTTGGCCTAGGCTAAGTAATATTTCTGTCTCTTTACTCAATTACTTTCGACTCTGCTAAATTGGTTTAGACTAGGCCATACTAGTTTATCCTAGAGTGTGCGTATTTATATCAGGATCAACTAGTTTGGCCTAGGCTAAACTGGTTTATCCTATCGGGCTTAGGACAAATTAGCTTGGACTAGGCTATACTAGTTAATCCTATCGCGTATAGGAAGAACTAGTTTAGCCTAGGCAAAACTAGTTTGTCCTAAAATCGGGTTTGGCCGGTAACATATATATATATATATATATATATATATATATATATATATATATATATGTCTTGTGGTCGAGATTGAGTTTTTTTTTTTTTTGGCTTTTCAGCCTTTCTAGCCATAAGCCTAATTACTATACTCAGTTATATTTTTTTTTTAATTTGTTCTCTACCCCGGGGTCAGATTTTAGCTGGATGCCTCGAGTCGGATTCGAACCCGGGTCCTCTGGTTAGCTCGCTGTCACGCTACCGCCTAGCCTATCTGACCCCCCCCATTGAGAGTTTTTAAAAAGAACTTTATTTCCAATAATCCCTTTTTGGGATTTGTTTACATAGTCTTATTACATTTATTTATTAAGAAACTTTACAATGCTACTTTTATAAGAGTTTAGGTAAAATTATTAATTATAACGTATTAGTAAAGGTATTTTTCGGTGATTTGAATAAATCCCGAAATTAAGTAAATTATATAGTATTTGTGAACGTATTTGTAGGTGATTTAAATAAATCCCGAATTTATGGAGGCGCGCGTCTTTTATACACAATATTCTGCAGGGTCAGCGATATGACTGAAAATGTTTACGTTTGCAGAATATATGCCTATAACTTATATACAGGAATTGCTGTTTATAATATAATAAAATGTTTGCGAAATTTCAAAAAAATTGGTTAAGTGGAAGTAGTCAAAATACAATTGTAGATTCTACCCAGAAAACAGAAAGCCAAGCTTAATAATTTTTTGTTTTTTATTCCTTATAGGAAACAAGTTATTTGCTCTTAATAATCTGTTGTTGTTTTATTTCAAAGTTTGTGAGAAAATCGATGGGGGGGGGGGGGGGGGGCGGCTGTCTCTTTCGCGCGTACGTTCATTCATTATCCGTGCAACAGCCTTCCTCATCTTCATGATGGTGTTTTTTTAATTTATTTTTTTTAACTTGTCTGTTTTTTTAAGAGTTCAGAAGCACAAATGAGAAAATCGAGGGCTTCTTTTAATTAGAGAGCATGGCACGGCTGGGCTCTGGCTGTACAGACGGACACAGCAGGTTCGTTCCCCACCCCTCTCATCCCCTTTCATCACTTCCGGCCGATTTAATTGCACTCTGCACAATCAACTCACCCTCTAACACAAAATGAAATACACCAGGCCGAAAATTAGCTTATATTTTCAAAAACTTGTTCAATGGAAAAAGAAATTGCGTTTGCAGAATATATGCCTATAACTTATATACAGGAATTGCTCGTTATAATATAATAAAATGTCTGCGAAATTTCAAAAAAATTGGTTAAGTGGAAGTAGTCAAAATACAATTGTAAGATTCTACCCAGAAAACAGAAAGCCAAGCTTAATAATTTTTTGTTTTTTATTCCTTATAGGAAACAAGTTATTTGCTCTTAATAATCTGTTGTTGTTTTATTTCAAAGTTTGTGAGAAAATCGATGGGGGGGGGGGGGGCGGCTGTCTCTTTCGCACGTACGTTCATTCATTATCCGTGCATCAGCCTTCCTCATCTTCATGATGGTGTTTTTTTTTAATTTTTTTTTAACTTGTCTGTTTTTTTAAGAGTTCAGAAGCACAAATGAGAAAATCGAGGGCTTCTTTTAATTAGAGAGCATGGCACGGCTGGGCTCTGGCTGTACAGACGGACACAACAGGTTCGTCCCCCTCCCCTCTCATCCCCTTTCATCACTTCCGGCCGATTTAATTGCACTCTGCACAATCAACTCACCCTCTAACACAAAAATGAAATACACCAGGCCGAAAATTAGCTTATATTTTCAAAAACTTGTTCAATGGAAAAAGAAATTGATAGAAAAAGTGAAAACTTTTCAAGACTCGGTATACGCTCTTGCATATATGGTCATTTAGGGCCAGTTGTATGTCGGTTTGTAAACTCTTTAAATGTTGACAAAAGGTAAAACCTTATAATTCACCTTGTGGCCGGCGGGATGGCCAATCAGATGACAGGCACTTTCATTTGATTGGCCATCCCGTCAGGCACAAGGTGAATTATAAGGTTTTACCCTTTGTCAACGTTTAAAAAGAAGTACCTGGAGCCACCGAGCGATCCACGGTAACCCCTGCCCCCCCCCCCACATACACACACTCCCGAAACCATATACCTCGCCCCCACCACTACACCCCCACTCGGCCCCACCCCACCCCAATTGCGCCTCCCACCTCCAGATCCCCCACAACTGCACCCCACCTCCTGCATCTTCCACATCCACCCCACCCCGCCCCCAATTTTTGCATTTCTAGCTTTTTTTTTTTTTTTTTTGGCTTTTCGGCCTTTCTAGCCATAAGCCTAATTACGATACTAGTTATATTTTTTTAAATTTGTCTCTACCCCCGGGGTCAGATTTTAGCTGGATGCCTCGAGTCGGATTCGAACCCGGGTCTCCTGGTTAGCTCGCTGTCACGCTACCGTTCTAGCTTTCTAGTGGTCCACATATTATGTGTATATTTGTTTACTCGTACACCAATTTGCCCACATTCGTTCATATTGATAAACATTATAAAAAATAAATAGGAAAATAATAATTAAAAAAAATAATCGTATAGGATCTGAAATAAAAACATAAAATTAAATAAAATTTGTTTCCAAGTTATATAAAAAAAAGCCACTTCAACCACTTTATTTGTAAACACACCTGTTTTGTTATAATTTAGACACCTGTTAATTAAAAACAAACAAAATTTTTTTTTTATAAATTTTATTAAACCAATTATTTTAAATGAATTAATGTATACATTGTATTTGAGCTTCGACTCCGGAGATTACTTCTCCACCATCGACTGTCCTTGATCATCTTTTTAGTCCTTGTTTTTAATAAGAGGATAAAACTGTTCATTGACTGGTTTACGTCTCTATTGATATGAAAACTAAAATTTCCCATTTTCTGCACAAGGCAGGTGTCTATAATGCCTGTTGGTTAATCCGCCGCTGAGTATAGGTACAGTATAAAATTATACATTAGGGTGCTCCTTATTTTGGATATAAATTTATAATTTTCTAATTAATATATTAAAGAATAATTAACATATTAACGAGAATTGTTTTGATTGCGCTTTTTTTAAAACAAGATATATGTATATCGCGGGACTACTACTGGTTGAAGCTATTGGAGTCTGCTGAGTCTTAAGTCTGGACCAAGAGAGAATGAAAAAGATATGATCCATTTAGCTATAAACCAACGTCATTTTGCGTTAAGCCCGCATGACTCTTGGATAGATCACCAAATGAATTTGAAATCTGAGATGTTATGTATTCATTCTCCCAGTCCAGAGCGTCCGATCTGTTAACACGTATGTTAGGTGCTTGCTATTAATTAATCGTATGTTTCCTATATTTGATTCAATCGAGAATCGAATGCAGGTGATTTTTGTCAAATATTAAGTGAAAATAATATCTCAACTTATATATTTCAATTTAGAAATATATAAGTTTAAATATAATTTTCACTTAATATTTGACAAAAATCACCTGCATTCAATTCGCGATTGAATCAAATATAGGAAACACGATTTATTTTAGATATTTTCGAATATTTACGCTGACAGGAGCTCATATGGTTAGAAATAAATAAATAAAAATATACCCTAAGTTTCAAGTCTCAATCTCAACCTAGTGCTACACAGCGATGTAAGTTTCCCATCTAAATAACATGGGGTTTTGGCATTGAACGATCAATTTTTTATCCCTGCCAAAGTAACAGTTCAAAAAATTTGAAACTCTTTCGAATTTATCCTTATAATAGTAGCTATCCCTCAGAATTTTTACAGATTTTTAGCTATTTTAATTTTAGAATCTATAACTTACTAATACTAAGATATAGCAGTATTTTATCTAGATGTAACTTCGAAATTCTTCTTCTTCTTCATCTTCTCTATAGGCTTTCGCCTGTTCTTCCAATAAGAAAAAAAGAATAAAGACTTTAGTTTGTTGCTGCGACATCTTTCCATACTTTTTTCGGCCGCCCTCTGCTCCGTGTGCCACGTGGGCGATTTTCCTTCACGATTTTGCAAGGCGGTCATCCGTCATTCGTTCCACATATGTTCCCCCATCCTCTCTGTCTCACATCGATCCATTCCACTATATCCTGGATTTCGCTTAGTTCTCTTAGATCTTTGCTACGGATTCTATCCCTTAATGTTTTCCCATGTATAGCCCTTATTATTCTCATCTCTGTTGTTCGGAGTAGTTGTTGGGTGGTAATTGTTGATGCTCTGGTTTCTGCTGCATATGTCAACACTGGACGTACGCAGGTCTTATAAATTCGTACTTTGCTTTTTGCTGACATATATTTGTTTTTCCAGACCAAACCATATAGACATCCAGCTATCCTAGCACCTTTTGTTACTTGGGTTTTAACCTCTTGGCACTCCGAAATTGTAATAGCTAAATATCTCTAATAATTCTGAAGGATTGATACTATTATAAGGATAAAGTCTACAGAGTTTCAAATTTTTTGAACCATTACTTTGGCCGGAATAAAAAATTGATCGTTCAATGTCAAAAACGCCATGTTATTTAGATGGGAAACTTAATTGCTGTGTACCACTAGGTTAAAATTGAGATAGAGACTTGAAACTTGGGGGATATTTTTTTTAACCACCCTGTCAGCGTAAATATTCGAAAATATCCAAAATAAGGACCACCCTATTATACATGTTTTCATATATACTAAAATTTAACTTAAGCGGTTCATGTATACTTATTAAAAAAACTAGATTAGATATTATTGATAAGAATAGAATTAAAATGGCTTTAAAATTAACACAATTTTGAATTTAACTCTATGCATAGTGAAAACAGAACAGAATTGACTTCTAAGTTTTCGCTTTAAGGGTAGAATAGATGCCTGTGTTCTCGCTGCAGGGGTGTCCAATGGCATTCCATCCCTTCAGGAACAAAATTGCTAAATAGGGAGGAAAAAAATTGAAACAAGAGAGGGGTTGAAAAGAAGGAAGGAAGAGAGAAAGAAAAAAAGATTGACCTTCATCCGCCAAAAATGCCCAAAGGGGTTTTTATATCCTAATAAATTTACTAAAAATAACTATTCATTTGATTTTTCAGGGCCAGCCCTGAAGAAGATAATGCGATAGTCTATAAATTAAAAAATCTGCAAAAGAGTTAAAAAACAAAAAAAACAGGTGGGTAAAAGGGTTTTCCGTCGAAGAAAAAAATGACAACAACCTTCAACCCTTTGAATTGTTATTTTGTCTTTCCTCGTATTACGCAATTGCGAAGAATAAAGGACAAAGACAACGAGGGTCGAGAGAAAAGTCATTGGCACGAAAAAAAGGGCGAAAAGGGCCTTAAATACAAACAAAAACATCAACCTGGAAACACTCAATTTAAATATTATCATCTAGTATACAATATTAAGACTGTTTTGACGCAACCAACTACCACCACTCAACAAATATCACAGGAGAGTGGTCTACTTTCGGCAGTGGTGAAGTTTCGTCACCCCCACCTTAAATTATTTAATTTTGAATTATAGCCCAATAAACTTGTGTAGGAATATTAGCTATACTGTTCTCAATATGGCTATACATATCACGAAAGTTCAAGCATAATCTTTTTCAATACCAATTTTGGATGTTAAGGGAAGCTAATTTTGTGTTTTTATTTCCTTTACTGTAGCCCAAGTATTTAAGTCTCATCAAATATCTTTACCTATTTTTGATGTTCAATTAAAACAGAGGTCGGGGAACTTTTTTAGCTATTACCCCAAAATATTTTTCCATAGGTCGCTATTACCCCTACATGAAAAGCAAAAAAAAGCAAGGTAAATATATCTTATCTTTTTATATTAAACGAGCAATTCTTGTATATATATTTAGAATCGGTTTGTCGAAAAAGGGCTCTAACGATTTGGATGAAATTCACGGGTTAGGCGGGTTTTTGTGTTGACAATTCGATCTATCAAGGTCTCATCTTCGGATAAGTTGTTTTTGATGGGTTTTTTGTTAATTGAAATAATTATTCACAGGTGGTTGTTGGAATAAAAATTTATAATTACATTTCTTTCAATTTATTTTTAATAAAATTAATTATTTTTGTTATTTTAAATTGCACTAATAGATCATTACAAATGTTATTATATATTAGAATTTGCCAATTTAATTAAATAAAGGTATTTTTCTATAAAATAATTTAATAGAATATCAATTTTATTCTCTTAAAAAATCCGTCAATTCGAAGGATCGTACGACTCCTTCTTCATGATTTAAAAGGGTCAAAATAAGAGAAGGGGTGTAAATTAGTCATGTCGAAAAATAAATATTTTAATCGTTCATATCTCGTCTTCGGAAAGTCGCAGAGCCTTGAAATTTGAAACTTAAGCTATTTAGAAACAAAAAGTTACCGAGCATCGCTCGGTGCTCCAAGCACTTATTTATTGAATTAATTGGAATTTACATGAAAACTCTCTGTAAGTAAATAAAAATTGTAAACATTAACATAATTCAAACGCTTACGTTTTTACCCCCGGTAGTTTCATTTTTACCCCATTTGGGGTAATTTACCCCGGTTCCCCCGACCCCTGATTTAAAACCTTTAAACAGTAAAAGTAAACTCATAAACTCAATATTTGTTCCTCTATGATGTTTTATTTACTTTGCGGGGGTGGGGGTATATTCGGCATGGGCTTGGTGGGGTGGTTTCGGCATGCAGATTCTACCCCATTCGTCAACTTTGGCATGCCGATCATACGACCACTTGCAACGAGCTGCAGTAGGCCCACGCAAAGCGGAAACCGTACAGGAAAATCAATAATTTACACGGCTATTCCTGAAAAAAAGAGAATTGAAGAATCTAAAATAAAGAAAAAAGAAATCGTCTGGCCGGAATTCTCGGTAAACGAAGAAGAACTTCACAGTTGGCAGTCGGTGCAGAAGTGTGCTGACGAATATGTAATTATCATGTATGAAGGTAAATATTTTCCAGGAGTTATCCTTAGGGCCGGTTGTATGTCGCAAAGTAAAAGCTTTTTACAACTAACAAATGGTAAATGGAGGAACTGGGATGGCCAATCAGATGACAAGCACTGATACCATTTGTTAGTTGTAAAAGCATTTACTTTGACATACAACCGGCCCTAGTGTCGCAGAAGAGGTCATCTATGACACCACGCGGGCGCCTCTGGAAGTGGCCGGAGAAGCGGGACATACTTTTTACTCTACCATACAGGGTATGGTCAAGTATTGTAATCGTGCATGAAAAAAGTGTTTTTTTCCTTCTTTTTTTCAAAATATCTAAAAAACGGCTGAAACTATTTCGATTAAAAAAATTGAGCAAAACCATGGCATTTCGGTATACAAAAAAGCTCTAATAAGTGAACATCGAAAAAATTATATTTTTCGAGATAATAATTGTTTTGTCAATATGACTGTTAGTTAGTTAGTTAGTCTGTGCGTTACCAAATTTGTGAACGAGCTAGCTCAAAAACTAGTGTGAATATCGAAAACAAATTTCACACGTAGTTTTGGTACATTGAGATTAAGAGCTGATTAAATTTTGGTGCATATCGACCCAAAATTAAGAGGGGTCGAGGGGGGTTAAAAATTAAAAACTTGGTCGTTTGAGCAAATTCAACCAAATTTTGTATACATAATCAGTGGACCCCTAGAAGTCTAAAAATGCAAAATCTAACAGCCCAAAAGGGGGGGGGTCAAAAATAGAAAATCTTGGCCATTTACCTAACTAAACCAAATTTTGTCTACATAATCAGTGGGACCCAAGAAGTCTAAAAATGCAAAAACTAACCGCGCAAAATGGGGGGGGGGTCAAAAAATGAAAATATAGGCTCATGTACCAAACTCAACCAAATTTTGTATACATAATCAGTGCGTCCCAGGAGTCTAAAATACAAAAACTAACCCCCCCCCCCTTACATGATTATAAATAATTTTATTAAATATTAAATATAAGTGTGGGGCCAGGTTGTATGGTAAAGTTAAGTAGATGGCCACATCAGAACACGTCAGCTTTATTGTACTAGCTTTGGATCTCATATAAATAGGTACACACAAGGATGAACCCGAGGGGTGAACCGTGATTGGAATAAGGTGTAGGTACACGTCTTTGGAATTATGTGAAATTATTTTGGAATTCATTAGATAATGCCCCTTTATCTATTGTCTTCTACTTGGAAATGAAAGTGGAAGTGGAAGTAGGTGTTCACGATATTAGTTCGCGGTTCACCCCTCGGAGGAACCTATCTACTGTATTAAAGAAGGGTTACCTGTATTTATTATTTTAAATTATTAATTCACTGATACTGAAAACAGCGTATACGGAATTTTGAAAAAGTTTCACTTTTTCATCTAATTTACTTTATCCAATGCGAAGCATGGGGGAAAGTATTGTAATCGGTCTCGCGGCAAGCGCGACTTCAAAGGGTCCTCAGGTAAAGACTACGGAACCCATGGTCTCAATTAAAGTCACAAATTGTAGAATTCATTGAGGTTGAATTTTAACACGTGACGGTTTTGCCAAAAATTACATGGTGTCATGCCGAGAGGCCAAAAAGTGCGATTTTTCATTTAGTGCGTGCGGGTGCATGTATGTATGTATGTCATCGTTTTTTTGGCCCACGATTTTTTCCACACCGTTGCACCGAATTAAATGAAATTGAAAACCTACCATTATTTTAACAAAATGAAGCGCTGATTAGTTTTTGGTGCATATCGGCCAACATACATTAATACTTTATTTCAGTACTTTTTAGTTTTTCTAAATATCTTGAAAATGACTTTTTGATGAAATTTAATATCCCACCTTGGGGACCACAAAAAAGGTTAAATAAAGTTTTTAGTAAAAGTATATTTTAAAGTACTTTACTATAGAGTAAGTTAGTACTTTTTTAAATTCTTTAAAATTTATTCATTTGATCGTTTTAAATAGGTCATTTAACCTAACTTAAGTAAGAGTTGATAGGCTTCTCTCTGTGAAATGCTAATAATTTGGGAGGAAATTTTATAAGTAACCATAGCAACTGCGTTGTTTTCTTATCCGTTGCCTTTGCTGAAGACATAGAGGAATCGACTTTAAACCAAAAATAGCGATTGATTCTCATCTAGTACTTGAGGAATAACCATTCTATATTGGATTTTTGACGTTTAGCTTTTTATTGGTAACCATTGGTGAAGACATTGAGGAATCGACTTAAGATCAAAAACAACGATCGATTCTTAACTAATACTAGAGGAATAATCTTATTGCATTCCATTTTTGATGTTTTGACTATTAATGGCAATCTCTACTGAAAACATGGAAGAATCTATTATAATATATTAATATTTCAAATGAATTTGGATAAAGTTTAGCAACGATACGTTGCAGTTTATTTTTTATCATTTAATTTAATCCCTAACCTTAGAATATATCGTGTGCCCTGGATTATAGTAGATTATCAGTAGTTCAACAGTGTGTGTGTAGAAGATCTAATTTAGTCTTGCTTTGAGGTTTGTTGGTGTCCGTCCCTCTATCTGCATAAAGGGTTAATGTTTGTGTTTTGTGTTGCGAGAGAAGTATGATAAAAGGCCTGTTGTAAAGAAAGACCTGACGACGCCCTTGCCCTTGAAAGGGCTGGCTCCCTGTTGCTGCCCTTGGAGCCATAATGACGCCATCTTCTTGCCGAACACACAAGGTAGGGAAACGGGTTTCACGATTTGGGACCCTGTGGACGGACATGGTACATTTTACAAGAAAGAGAGAGAAATCGAGCCAGGGCAACCTGTTTGAATTATTTCGCCCCTTAAGAGAATCTGCCCACCGTGTTCCATGGGTGTGCTGTGTGCATCCTCCCCTTGCATCCCGTCCAACGAATAATATCCATCCGCAGGTTTTGCCCTGAAAAACGTGTTTTTCTAGTTTTTATTTTTTCCTCTCTCTCTCTCTCTCTCTCTCTCTCTAGGGCTTAATTAGAATTAATTCGGATTTTGTTCCTTCCCTTGCTTGAAAAATCGTTTTTTATTTTAATTTTAAATCCATTCGAGATTTCTTAAAACTCAAGTGTTATGTCAGTTTTTGTTGTTGTTGTCTTTTTCCTCTTTATCCATTTGGATGGGCAGGATGTAGAAATAAGGGGGCAGCCGACGCGTATGTTCATTAGACACCTGACTTATTTCAATTAACTGACAATTACCTGAAATAGTCAAAGTGAATTATCCACTCTCTTTGTAATATCAATTGAAAAAATATGATATTAAAAGTGCAAAAATTCTATGATAGGGTTATCGATGAATTTGCAAAAAAGATTGGAAAATAAAATAAAATTTTAATAAGCTGACGTGTTCTGATATGGCCATCCACTTGATTTTACCATAAAAACTGGCCCCTCACTTATATTTAATATTTAATAAAATTATTTATAATCATGTAGGGGGGTTAGTTTTTGAATTTTTAGACTTCTGTGGGCCCACTGAGTATGTATACAATATTTGGTTGAGTTTGCTCAAATTGCCTAGAATTTTAATTTTTAATCCCCTCCAACCTCCCTAATTTTGGGTCGATATTCACCAAAATCTAATCAGCTCTTAATCTCAATGGACCAAAACTACGTGTGAAATTTGGTTTTGATATTCACACTAGTTTTTGAGCTAGCTCGTCCACAAAAATTTGGTAACGCACAGACCGAGGGGTGAACCGCGACCTAATATGCTGTACACCTACTTCCACTTGTACTTCCAAATATTTCCAAATACTTCCAAAATACTTCCAAAGAGGTGTACACCTACTTCCAATCGCGCTTCATCCTTCGGCACAGACCAACTTACAGACACTTTGACAAAACATTTATTATCTCAAAAAATGTAATTTTTTCGATCTTTACTTATTAGAGCTTTTTTTTAGACCGGAATGCCATGGTTTCGCTCAATTTTTTTAATCGAAATAGTTTAAGCCGTTTTTGAGATATTTCGAAAAAAAAATAAGGAAAAAACCACTTTTTTCATGCACGATTACAATACTTGACCATACCCTGTATGGTAAGGTAAAAATTTATATTTAGGACAGTACTTAATGATTCGTATATTATTTAATAAGATCAGAAGCTACGTTACGTCATCTCTTTGCCACAGATACAAATATTATATTTTATATTGGAGTAATTTTTGGAGACGGACTGATAAGTGAATTAAGTGGATATCGATGAGGCAGTCCAAAAAAGAAGAAGATAATTGACACTGCCTTTTTATTCATAAAACCGACGTTTCGGAGGCTATTCCCCCTTCTTCAGGGTTCCTTCACTGACTTTTCAAAACCCTGAAGAAGGAGGGAATAGCCTCCGAAACGTCGGTTTTATGAATAAAAAGGCAGTGTAAATTATCTTCTTCTTTTTTGGACTGCCTCATCGATATCCATTTAATTATATTTTATGAAAGTTTTTCTCAAGGTTTTCAATTTTATTTATAATTCTCGAATCATTTGCATTTGCACTGTGTTCCTTTTCCAACGTACAGTCATATAATTATTTTAAATAATAACGAGAAGAAACTTAATTGTATAGTTTCATTTTTTTATTTTGAGTTCAGTTGAACTTATGACACATAACCTTGTGATTTTCATATCTTTTTGCCGGTTCTATCCGTGCGTCTCGCCTTAACTCACACAGTATATCAACTTGTATTATTGTTGTCAAGTCAAGTTGGTGAATAACCTAAAGCGAATTCAATTGTTTTCTAATATGTAAAAGTACTTAAATATTTGACATGGACTGAAGATGGCGTCAAGTTGAAGCCGAAACGTTTCATGATCAAAATAAAATAAATTAACAACCATGAAGAAGATTTTTTATTTTTGAAAAATAACCATCATTCTCAAAGGATTCCATCTTCCACCGGATTCATCAAGCCTCGTTCCTGATCTTATTAAAAATTTATAAATTATTAATTATTTAAAAAATATTTATTTTCATGATTTTTAAAAACTGCAAATACAATATGTTAACAAATGATTTAAGAAGACGAGGTCATTTGGTAATATTAAAGATCGAGATAGGAGATTGAATTGGATGGATTAATTTCCGCAATATGGTATTGGAATAATTATCGGAAAAGAGGTTTTTTTCTTTAATTAGATTTTTCCTCTTATTAAAAACAAGGACTAAAAAGATGATCAAGGACACTCGATGGTGGAGAAGTAATCTCCGGAGTCGAAGCTAAAATACAATGTATACATTAATTCATGTAAAATAATTGGTTTTGGTAATATTAAAGACAGCTAGAAAATATTTAGGAGTAGTATTTGATCAGTATCAAACTATTTATGTTTACAAACACGCGAAAAATTTTTCATATCTTAATTGAATTCCTTATTATCAATTTTCGGTTTCCTTTTCAATATTTTATTTTCTTTGATCGTGTTATTTGTTTTTACTTTACAATACAGAGTATGGTCAAGTATTGTAATTGTGCATGAAAAAAAGTGGTTTTTTTGCTTCTTTTTTTTAGAAATATCTCAAAAACGGCTGAAACTATTTTGGTTAAAAAAAAATTGGACGAAACCATGGCATTTCGGTCTACAAAAAAGCTTTAATAAGTGAACATCGAAAAAATTATATTTTTTGAGATAATAATTGTTTTGTCAAAATGTCTGTTAGTTAGTCTGTGCGTTACCAAATTTTTGTGGACGAGCTAGCTCAAAAACTAGTGTGAATATCGAAACCAAATTTGACAGGTAGTTTTGGTCCACTGAGATTAAGAGCTGATTAGATTTTGGTGCATATCGACCCAAAATTAAAGGGGGTCGAGGGGGTTAAAAATTAAAAATCTAGGTCGTTTGAGCAAACTCAACCAAATTTTGTATACATAATCAATGGGACCCAGAAGTATAAAAATGCAAAAACTAACCCACCCCCTACATGATTAAAAACAATTTTAGGGGCCAGGTTGTATGGTAAAGTCAAGTGGATGGCCACATCAGAGCACTTCATCTTATTTTTTCTCTATAATTATTTTTGCCATTCCCCAAATGTGCCGCTCCGGGCAAATGCCCAGTTTGGCCGTACAATAAATCTGGGTCTGGCCTCAAAAATACGTAGAGAGGTAGGTAGCTACTATTGTTGCGTAAATATAAAGTTGAAGGTTGAAACAACCATCATAATATTCGAAAAAGAGTTGTTCTTCTTAGAATATATAAAATAAGTTAAAAACAAAATTGCCAAATAAATAAATAAAATTGCAAGGGTAGTTTATGCGCCGGTCATTACCTTTTTATAATGACCATTTGACCTTTTTTTTATGGTTTTTCTGAGGAAAAATTTTGCCGACACACACAAATAATGCAACACATCAATCATTCAATCTTGTTTAATTTTTTTTTATTTATTTATAAGTAATAAAAAATAAAAAACAAGAAAATGGCAAAAATATCCTTGAGCCAAAGGGGTTGTTTTGGTTGTTTTATTCGCTTACTTTCCACTTAATTGAGTTGAAAATCAAAGAATAGGGAGAATGTAAAGAAAAGAAGCGGCCGGCTGATCAAACGAAGGGAAAGCAAAACGGGGGTTTCGAAATTGACTTGCTCAGGACCCTTTGGCTGGCGAAAACCCCCTACCCTCCCTCTCTCCTTTCCCTTTAGGTAGTAGGTACACCACTCAGGTCTTTAAGGGATGAATTGCATATTATATTATGGAAAATAATAAGTCTACTTAATTGAAAAGTTTTTGTTTTGCCGAGAGTAGCAGAGTTGTTGATTCACAAAGAGGTTGTCCTCTGCTTGATGCAAATAAACATACACACATATACGAGCCCCGTCCCATCTCAATTGGCCCACCAATATTTTTTCTTTTTAAATAAAATTATGCTAATTCACGGTAAATTTAATTTAAATATTTATTTTTTATTATCATTTGGAACAACATTTTAAACAATTTAAAACATTTTATTGTAACATTTAACTTAAAATTATTTTTTAATTGTTAAAAACATATTTTTATATAAAAAATAGTTCTTTGCTTTTCACGATTTTTTTTTTAAGAATCTTTGAATATGTGAAATAATCAAGTAGGCTTTGCCTTTTTCCAACAAAAGAAAGTTTGTTTTGTTTATTATTAGTAAAAATGACTCGTGGAAAGGTTGTTGATGAAAAAATTCGCTCAATTATTATCAATTTATTTAAAAAGGGAAAATCAAACGCGGAAATTGGCGATCTAGTTAATTTATCAAAGTTTACTGTCAGAAATATTATTCGAGTTTATAAAACAACGGGTACAATAGCTACAAAACCTCGGTATGCGTCGAAATCCAAAATATCAGATGCTGATAGACGGGCATTGAAGAAGATTATTAGAAAAAACAGGCGTTCGAACTATGGTGAATTATCTGTTCTTTGGAGCGATGCTGTGGGGCGAAGTGTTTCAAGATCCACGTGCCATAGAGAAGCCCTTAAGTTAGGTTTTAAAACTTACAAGGTACTTTTATTGCAACTTATTCCCAAATTTTTTTTTAGGCGAAAGAAAAGCCACTCTTAACATTAAAACAAAAGAAAAACCGGCTTAAATGGGCTAAAAGTCACCTTAATTGGACGAGTGATGAATGGAATAGTGTCCATTGGAGTGATGAGTCTCGTTTTGAAGTTTGTGTTGGGGACAATCGAAGCAGAGTTATTCGTCAGAAAAATGAAGCTTTCAATTCAGATTGTTTAAAAAAGAAAGTAAAATTTCCTGCTTCAGTTATGGTATGGGGTTCAATGTCTGCTAGAGGTGTTGGAAAACTTCACTTCATTGATGGAATTGTAAACACCAATAAATATTTAGAGATTTCAAAAAAATCGTTACTTCCAACAATGGCAGATGCATTGCAGAATAATAATAATTTTGTGTTCCAACAAGACGGGGCGGCCTGCCATACATTAAGAAAATCTTTAAAATGGCTTTCTGATCATAATGTTCCACTTTTGGAGTGGGTGGCAAACAGTCCCGACTTGTCACCAATAGAAACTCTTTGGCACACAATGAAAAAGCTATTACGAATACAACCAGCTAGAAACGTAGTCGAATTAAAACACAAACTTCAAAATATTTGGGATACTTTCACTCAAGATGAGTGTCAAAACTTAATAAGTACGTTGCCCACAAGAATTCAAGCCGTAATTAAAAATAAAGGCGACGTCACACAGTGGTAAAGGTTTTGGATTTTGTATGTTTTCCTTGTTTTTAACAATTAAAAAATAATTTTAAGTTAAATGTTACAATAAAATGTTAGTTTAAAATGTTGTTCCAAATGATAATAAAAATAAATATTTAAATTAAATTTACCGTGATTTAGCATAATTTTATTTAAAAAGAAAAAATATTGGTGGGCCAACTGAGATGGGACGGGGCTCGTACAGGGTGATTCACGGTCGATGGCACGTTAGACGTTTATGGAAAACGGAAAGCAGGATTTTTCTGAAAATTTATCACCTTACATTTTCTTACCTGTTCTATCGATCTAAATATTTTCAACATTGTGACGTTTCGGATTCCAACGTAAAGTCGTAGCAACTTTATTTTTCTGCTCAGCTCGAGAGGGTGTATCCCTGTCAGGAAATGCTCGGCATCCATTTCAATGGCAGCCCCATAACACTTCTTCCATATTCACCATAAATTATGAACATTTTAATTCTGTCTTCAACAGACTGGAACTCGCTCCCTGCCACCATCTTTCACGCGACTTATAACCCTCAGCTATTTAAGACCCGTATCCACAGATACCTTCGACCCCCGCCCAACCCATAAAATTCTTCTTCTTTTCACGATGGAGGGGCCAACCCAGGCCTTTAGGGGTTGCACCTTTTTGGTGTGACTCCTTCTCTCATCATTATCATAAAAAAATGATCCATTTAAAGTGTGTAATATGTATGTAATTTATCAATATGACTTTTGTTCTGTTAAATTCCGCAAACATTTCTCTATAAAAATAATTGTTTACTTACTCAATTTAAATGAAATTATATAAAAATAATGAAAATAAATACATTTCATTTTGTTAAATTCCGCAAACTTTATTCTATAAAAATAGTTAAGACTAAAAATTATAAAAATAAATTATATTTTAAAAAAACTAAAAATCACGCTTCTAAAAAGTACAAAATAATGTATACTTAATCAAAAAGCGTGGGGCACTTTGTAGAAATTAACTAAAAGTACATGCTTCTGTGCCCCACACTTTTTGATTAAGTATACATTATTTTGTACTTTTTAGTTTTTTTAAATATAATTTATTTATTATGGTAATACAATATAACAAACTATCTACTGGATTGACATGAGAAATAAATTTTTTAAACTCAAGAATTTTATGTTGTTCTAATAAGTAAAAAACAATCTCTTAAATCTGTGTAAATTGAAGTTTTAATCTCATTATAAACACTCATTTTCATTGTTTTGACTTTTCGATTTAATAATTATTTATTTAATAATGCATTATTTAATCATTATTATTTGATAATTAAGCTGAATAATTGTTAAAAATAATTATTAGGGTTTTTTTGAGATCTAATTGATTTAATATTTTGTTTATTTGATGTCGAATAAAAAATAGTTCTTATGAAAGTTGTTCAGTTTTTTTTGTAGATTCCGAATATTATGTAAACAAATATATATTTAAAAAACAGAACTTGACCTTGAAATACCCTTGAAAGCTTGTTGTGGGTAAACAAACAATAGCGTAGTTTAGTTTCCCCCTCCATATAAATAATATTTTTTCATATAATGCACTGTTTTTGAGTTATAAGACTGTCTCAAGATAAAAAAAACTCACCCGGTATACTTATTATAATCGGCTTGTGCTGAAGTGTTTTTTTTTAATTTTAAAACCCACTAATAGTTCATGACAAATAAACTTTATTAAAATTAAGAAATTTAAATTATTAATTTAATAATTTGAAATGGGGTCGATGAATGGACGAGATGGAGACCAATCGACTTGATTGGGGAATAATGGAATTGAAATAATTATCGGAAAAGAGGTTTTTTTATCTAATTAGATTTTTCCTCTTATTAAAAATAAGGACTAAAGATGAATAAGGACACTCGATGGTGGAGAAGTAATCTCCGGAATCGAAGCAAAAATACAATGTATACATTAATTAATGTAAAATAATTGGTTTAATAAAATTTATAAAAAAAATTATTAATTTAAAACCCATTATTGGTTCATGACAAATAAAATTTATTAGAATTAGGCGGGCTTTGCAGTTGGTAGTAACTATATATTAAAAGTTATATAATTTGTTATAGAAACAGAAAATTTAAAGAATTTTTTTTTCAAATTATTTTAAATCTTTGAATGACTATTATAAAGTATTGCCAGTTGATTTCTTTTTCGTTTTCTTTAGCGAATTAATATGTGTGTGTGTGTGTGGGGGGGGGGGGTTCCTTTTATTGTTAGTCGTTTGGTTTTTCTATTCAATTGGATGTTAAAAAGTGTGCACATAAGGAGACAGACATAAGAGAGTGCAGAGGGTGCAGAGTGGAGATGCAAAGGGGTGGCAGAATTTGAATGCGAAATGGATGTCCGTTAACGGGACACTTAGTTGTGCAACTGGTTTCCCGAAACGGGACCCTTGGCTTGGCTTGGCTAAGAAACCGGGAACGAAAACTGCCAGCCAGCCAACCCCCAGAAAATTCACATTTAAATTATTAGAGAGACCGGCGCAAAAAAAAAAAAAATTGAAAAGAATGAACCCTTTTCGGGGATATGCAAATCAAGTGATTGTGGCAGAAAAGAGTGGAACGCAAATTCCCAAGCAAAACTGGCCCATTTGGGAAACTTGGGAGAGATTGGGGTCCAGAGAACAATCGCACGAAAGAACACCCGGCTCTGACTGTCCGGGACGGTCAAACAGACACTAGAATATATATATCAGGGGTGTTCAACTCGTGGCCCGCGGGCCGGATGCGGCCCAGCATTGCAATGAAATATTTAAATTTTATGGCAAAATTTGATAGAGTTGACACGTACTATAATAATAATAATAATAATGATCTTTATTAGCTGTACTTTCAGCTATAACATATACAATAATATGAAAGATATTGAATTTGCCGATGGTAATAGATTCAAATTTACTAGAAAAATCATAAGATGGTGTCATCTATTAAATCCGATGGAATGGAAAATATTTTACGCGTTTACATATGTCAGAGAGGTTTGCTGTATCCCGCAGGTGAGCCAGATGGCCCGGATTGCTGTTACTGGCACTCGGGTTCGGTTCCCCGGGGGGTAAAAAACAACCCCTCTGACATATAATGAAAAATATTCCATTCCATCGGATTTAATAGATGACACCATCTTATGATTTTCTGTACAATAATTCTTTCATTATTCGTTGTCCATGATTAATAATTAAAGGAATCGTAGTTGGACAAGACTTTAGGTTAAATTAAATACAAGAGTTTTGATTAAATATGCCATACGTTTCGTTTTTGCTGTTTGCACCTTCCTCAGTGGCTGAAATAGCGAAACCGAAGCCATTAGATATCTTTTTATTGATCATTTTTACAAAAGTTACAATGGTATGTTAAGGAGTTAGTTTTTTGAGCAAAGAATAATATTTCAGAATTCACAATCACAATACTTCTTCAAGGCCGCTTCAGAAAAATGAATTAAGGCAACCCATTGTCTGCCTGGGTACAAAAGGAAAAGGGAAACCTTTTTTAAAACCCTAAGAATGGGATTTGTCTACCTGAGAATAATTAATTTGATTACGAAAAACCCATCAAAAACAATTTTGTCGAAGGTGAGACCGTGACAGATCGAATTGTCACCCGAAAACCTCCTAACCCGTGAATTTCATCAAAATCGGTAGAGTCGTTTTCAAAATAGAACCAAGATACAAATATATAAACAAATAAATATACAATTTTTGCTCGTTTATTAAGAGTAGATATGTTCTATATTTATTTTTTGTAAAACAATTTTTAACAACCATAAATACATTATGTTAATAAATGATTTAAATTGAAGAGGTGAACTAGTAATTGTAAAAATATTTTTATTTCAAATTTATTACAATTTTCTTATTTCATCAACGTTACATAGTGAATAACATTCTTATATATAAATTTATATTGACTAATCTATATAAAAAAAATCAATATTATAAAGCTTATCACAATTTCAAATGTTTCGGGAGAAATTCTGTCTTTACCAATTGAAATTTGGAAAAACAATAATTGCTCTAAATAATAAATGCCAAAATATGGTATCTACAAGCAAATAAATAAATATCCCACCAAAAACATAAATGTGATTATAAAAAAAAAAAAAAATTAAAACCCACTTCAAAAAAACTAAATGAAAAAATAAAATAATATAAGAACTTAAAAATGAAATAAAATCCACTAAAAGGTATAAAATAATTATCTTATTTAGTTACAACTAAACGACGAAATGTTAACATGAAATCACTTTTTGAAGTCGGTACATATATAGTTTGTTTGGCACCGACTTCAAAAAGTGATTTCATGTAACAATTTCATCGTTTAGTTGTAACTAAATTAGATAATTATTTTATATCTTTTAGTGTATTTTATTTTATTTTTGAGTTCTTATATTATTTTATTTTTTGCATTTAGTTTTTTTGAAGTCGGTTTTTTTTTTATAAAATTTTTATTTTTCTGTTTTTAGTGATGTTATTAATATTGACTTGATATAATACCTTGCATCCATCTCGTAAGTAGAAATCCAGGCGAATAGATCAGGAAATGATAATAAAATTCAATTCATAAATATGGAAATTCCCTCAAAACGTTTGCGGGTTTTAAATGAATTTTTTAAGATTTTTTTTATAAAAGATTTTATTTATTATAATTTCGATTATTTGCTCATAAAAATTGGAGATTTACGTTATTTCGCCATTGATCATATCATTAGAACTTGAACAAATTACTATGGGACCACCCCTAAGGTACCTCCTTTCCAATAAAAAAAAGAATCATCGAAATATGTGCACGTAGCAGAAAATTCTCACTGAACATACATAAAATAAATAAATAGTTAGCTAGCTTGACTATCTTGGAGCTAGAGTATACTGATCCAAACGCAGAAAGAATCATTAAAATCGGTTCATAAACAAAGAAGATATGCCTGAACAAACATAACAAAAAATGTCCAATACCAATGAAAAAAAACAGGACCAATCGGAAACTAGACTGAACCCAATGAAAAAAAATCATCAAAATCGGTTCACAATTGGAGAAGATATCAGGTAACATAGACACAAAAAAATTCAGTCGAATTGAGATCCTCCTCCTTTTTTGAAGTCGGTTAAAAAGGGGCCAAGTTCGGTACAAACGATGTTAGAGAATGTTCTTTGATATTGAATTTATAACTTGGCTTTTATAGGTTGCACTTAAATTTCACCATTACTGCCTAACCCTTTGAGTTACACAAATATAAATAATGAGGATTATTAAAGTACATTTAATTTCCATCTGTTAATTTGTAGAAAGTCTAAAATCAATAGTTTACGGTTAAAAGATATTCCAATAATCTAGTGTGCGTGGAGTTAAAATAATAACAAATGACTGCGTATTGATAGGGCAGGGCATCGATAAAAACAGTCAAAAGAATTATAAATGAGAAAGATTTAATCTATCTTGAGGTTCATAGTAACATTTTAATATAAGAAAATATCATTTTGATTAAGAATTTTGTAGCTTAAATGAAATTTTATGAAAGATTCAATTTCTTCTCTCCGGGAGCGAATCAACTAGAAATGGCAAAAAGTTTTTTTTCTCATTAGATATTTTATTCAAATCTATTGAAATTTCATATATGTGTGTTAATTTTATTTATCTTTTATATCAAATAATTATTATTAGGAAATTTGCATTTTAAAGGAATAGTTTTATATGAAGTCCAATTTGAAAAAACGCTAATAACTCCTTTAAAAAATTAAAAAAATTAAATTAATAGATATTATAAAACAATTAATTATTAATAATTTAATTCAATTTTGAACGAAATCGATTTAGTACTTTTGTGAAATGGTCAAAAGCTCGGAAAACCGTCTATGAAAGGCGATTTTTGAAACAATGGATCATTTTCTGTCATGGAAAATGCTGGATTTCAATAAATCTAAGAATTTGAACCAAAAAGTAAGCTCAAGTAAACGTTTAAGTCAACAAAAATTTCCTAGACAATGAAATAGTAATCAAGTTTCTAGGATGAGTAATTTTCATTTTACGAAGGAAAAAACTGCGATTTTTTGAAAAAATGGATCATTTCCTGCCATGGAAAATGCTGGATATCTATAAATCTAAGAATTTTATACAAAAAAGTGGTTCATATAAACGTTTAAGTAAACAAAATTTCCTAGACAATGAAATAAGAATCAAGTTTCTAGGATGAGTGGTTTTCATTTTATGAAGGAAAAACTGCGATTTTTTGCAAAAAATTGCATTTTTCAAAACTTCAACACATGTTACCAATATCCAATTAGAATGAAACTTTATTTAAATTGTAGAATGTAATCTAGTTTAAAAATACATAGAATTATCTTTGTCGAAAACGTGCTCCTTCATGGTCAAAATGGGGAAAAATCGAAAAAAGTACGAGTTTTAGGAATATTCAAAAGTGATCCCGGGGGCTGTTTTTTGACAGGCGCTAGTACCGGTTCTACTTAACCTAAATAAATGAAATTGTTATCATTTTACGCGTAATTTAAAGAGCTTTAATTTATCTAATAAATATCTTTTTGATTTGATAAGCTGTTTTAGAGTTATTCAAGAAAAACTGAAAAAACTCAGAAATTTTCTCATTTTGAGGCGCGTAAAAAAATTTCCACAACACAGATTTGGGGAAAAAACTTAGGGTAGTAATATTGGAGTACCAATAAAGGTATTCCAGCAATAAAATCTCTACCGAGAATTATTTCCTGTTTATGCCATTTTTTCACGTAATTTGCCTGGACTAATACCTTTTAGAGTTCATCCTTTTCTTGCATCTGAAATCAATTGAGAAAATTAAAAGCTTGCAAAATGAAAACTATTTCGAAAAACTAAACACCAAACCAAAATATCTATCAGCGATTAAAGGGAAAGGTATAGGTATAGAGGAGGGACT
The DNA here is from genome assembly GCA_024734495.1 of Forficula auricularia. NCBI lineage: Eukaryota > Metazoa > Arthropoda > Insecta > Dermaptera > Forficulidae > Forficula > Forficula auricularia. Next base: position 4,440,812 of record JALMQS010000106.1, read on the forward strand.
CTACATATGTATAGTGTCAATCGAGGGTGAATCGCGACCTTAATATGCTGTACACCTACTTCCTTGTACTTACAAATATTTCCAAGTACTTCCAAATATTCCCAAGTTCTCAAGGAATTTGGTGTTGGTACTTGGGTGAAACGTGTTTAAAATTATTGGATGGAAAATACTTGGTAGGTTTCGCATTGGGATGTTGAAATGGAACGAATTTATTTTTTGAGAGACTTTAGTTTCGATATGCTACCATATTTCGGGTGGCTAATCCATCCCCAGGTAGCACGAAGAATAATCTATAAATATTTTGATAATATATCTTCTCTGGACATTGGAATATCCTGTGAATATTCTTTCCAATCTTCGTAGATATTCTGGGAATTTTCTTAGAACTAAAATATTCGTGTAGGACATTAAATTCCCTTTCCTGGAATATTCCTAGTTGTATATTCGGAAAAGAATATTCTCAGAAGATTAACGCTCATACAGTGTCTGGACTCTCCTGGAGATAATTGGAATATATATGTCCTTTAAATAACTTCTTAGAATATTCTGGGGATATTGTGTGTTACCTGGGTCTTCAGGTGCAACAGAAAGTAACTTTCACTCAGTTACTTTCTGTTGCTCCTGAAGATGGGTTAGTCACCCGAAATATATACAGGTGCATAGGAAAGTCCCTTTAACCTGAAAATACTTGCGAACGGAGAGTGTTACAGCCATGCAAGTGAGGTAACGGTATAGCGACTATGCCCGACCCAATACAAACAACACCAGCGCCCCTAGTGGCGAAATGTGGAAGTTAGTCATTGCAAATCGAAAACGAAAAAAGATAGAGCAAAATTTCCAATTAGAAAGTTTTAGAGCACCAATTAATTAGTAAGAAACTATATTTGGTTTACACGGAAAGGATAAATTACTGCCTGTATCCAAAAATGTCCGTAATCTATGCGCGACTGTTCTACTCTACATATTTACATTTCGGAAATGTAGCATTGTGCAAATGCAGTTTGTGACTTTGTACTGTACTGTAATGTCTGAAAACTTTAATTTCCAATGCATTTAAAATTTTAGTTTAAAAGGTGTTGGCGCTCGCTTGATACTATTAGGATAGGATATTTTTGGGGTATATAGGCGCCAATTTATCTTATCCGTGTAAATCAAATAGCGTTTCATACCAATTAATTGATGCTCTAAAACTTTCTAATTGGAAATTTTGCTCTATCTCTTTTCGTTTTCGAATTGCAATGGTTAACTGCCACATTTCGCCACTAGGGGCGCTGCTGTCGTTTGCATTAGGTCGGGCATAATCGCTTTACCTATACCTGTTACCTCACTTGCGTGGCTGTAGCACTCTCTGTTTGCACAGTATTTTCAGGTTAAAGGGACTTTCCTATGCACCCTGTATATCGAGATTAAAGATTCTCCAAAAATAAATTCGTTTCTTTTTTTTATATCTTAATGTGAAACCTACCAAGTATTTTCCATCCAATAATTCTCAAGTTCTTCCAAATATTCCCAAGTACTTCTAAAATATTTCCAAAAGGGTGCACACCTACTTCCAATCGCGGATCACCCCTCGGTGTCAACGATAATGTGATCTATATTTCCCACGGGACGTCACGGAGGCTATCTATATTCCGATCAAATGTAAAGTTGTCATACAATTTAAGCACAAGGTATTGCTTAAGAGCTTTCCAATCAGCCAGAATAGAAAATGCGCAATTGATCATAGAGGTAAGGTAAAATATATTTAAAATTCAAATTTTTTTTTCAATAAAGGTTGGAAGCGGAAGGAGAACGCCGGGTGGGAAGGTTCCCGAAGAAAGGAAATAAGGATTAGGGGGATTCGCGAATAATTTGCATTCGCGCGCGACCTTTCTCACAGGTTTTGTCGTAGAAATTGATTAAATTATTCAATTTATAAAGAATTGTGGATTGGAATGTATGGGAATCGATCGAGAGGTTATTTAAGAAGACGCAAATGAGAGGGTAAACGATGATGAGATGCAGCCAACACGACAACAGCAGCTGCTCATCTTTATTTTTTACAGGGGGGACAAAAAATCACTCTGAAAGAACCAAAGGAATACAAAATCAAATATGAATAAATAGAGTACCCATACACGACACAGAATATTGATCAAAGCCACTTATTTGGATTTTTATATACAGAGGGTGTTTTAAATCATACGATTCTCAAAATTTTATACATTAACCAGTAAATGTATAATTAAAGTTTTGAGCATCTTTTTTTTGAAAATAGTTGGTAGTTTTTTCAAAAAATCAGCTCGGGTTCAGATTAACCAAGATGTATTTTAAAAGAGACAGACAAGATATCGCAATTTAATAATATTTCTACTAAAATCTTAGAATTTGTCCGAAAAAGATTGATTGAATTTAACCGACTTCAAAAAAGGAGGAGGTTCTCTATTCGACTGAATTTTTTTTTTTTTTTGTGCCTATGTTACCTCATATCTCCGCCAATTGTCAACCGATTTTGAAATTTTTTTTGCATTGGGTCCAGTCTAGCTTCCGATTGGTCCCATTTTTTTTCGTTTTTTTTCATAGGTATTAGACCTTTTTTATTAGGTTTGTTTAGACCTAACCTCTTTGTTTATGAACCGATTTCGATGGTTCTTTTTTTATCCGAAAGGAGGTGTCTTAGGGATGGTGTCATATTAATTTGGTCAAGTTCTGATGATATGATCACTATTAATGACATCACTAAAAAGAGAAAAATAAAAATAATTTTTAAGAAAAAAATAAAAACCGACTTCAAAAATTAAATGCAACAAATAAAAAATACACTAAGACAGGTATAATAAAATAATTATTATCTTATTTAGTTACAACTAAACGACGAAATATTAACATGAAATTACTTTTTGAAGTCGGTGCCAAACATATACCTTTTATGAATCGCACTCGACGGATCTTACTTAGTACGTTTGGTAGGTACGCTCGCTTATAGGTATAGTTTGTTTTGGCACCGACTTCAAAAAGTAATTTCATGTTAATATTTCGTCGTTTAGTTGCTAAATAAATAATAATTATTTTATACCTTTTACTGTATTTTATTTTGTTGCATTTAATTTTTTTGAAGTCGGTTTTATTTTTTCTTAAAAATTTTTATTAAGAAAATAAATAAAATCTCAATTTAAAATTTATCTATATCCAGTTGGGTATTCGAACCCATGAGAAATATAACAGAGAGAATATTTTTAATTAGAAGAGTGATTCAAAAATGATTTATTTTTACAACCTAATTGAGCGGGGTTTGAGCCCCTCAATCAACCCTTTCTGGCTACCTTTTCTATCTTTTAGTTAAATTATAACTACATTCCACGTACACCGGGAATAAATAGCTTTTGTTTAAATCGATATCTTTGTAAGATGATTGAATAAAATTCAATCGAAAATGATCAGAGTTGATTTATTTATTAGGTTAATTTTTGAACCACCATTAATATCCATTGATATTTTTAGGTCAACCAACGGATTATTTTTTTAACAAAAAAAGAAGAAAGAAGGCCAACTGACGTCATTAACAACAACAACAACAACACCAAAGGGTTGTTGTTGATATGTTGTTCAATTAAATAGCAACTGTCTATAACAATCTGAGGGTTTTGATTTGGCTTCGTATTATTACTTTTTGAAGTCGGTGCCAAACATATACCTTTTATGAATCGCACTCGACGGATCTTACTTAGTACGTTTGGAGGGTATGCTCGCTTATAGGTATAGTTTGTTTGGTACCGACTTCAAAAAGTAATTTCATGTTAATATTTCGTCGTTTAGTTGTAACTAAATAAGATAATAATTATTTTATACCTTTTAGTGTATTTTATTTGTTGCATTTAATTTTTTGAAGTCGGTTTTTATTTTTTTCTTAAAAATTATTTTATCCAGTAAAGTTTGTTAAGTTAATTAATTAAATAAATTTATAATTTTCTCATTAATATATCAAAGAATAATTAACATATTAACGAGAATTGTTTTGACCACGCTTTTTTTAAACAAGATATATATCGCGAGACTACTGCTGGTCGAAGCTATTGGAGTCTGCTGAGTCTTAAGTCTGGACCAAGAGAGAATGAAAAAGAGCTATAATCCATCGTCATTATTGCGTTTAGCCCGCATGACACTTGGATGGATCACCAAATGAATTTGAAATCGGAGATGTTATATATTCAATCTTCCCAGTTCAGAGCGCCAGATCTGTTAGCACGTATGTTAGGTGCTTGTCATTAATTAATCGCATGTTTCCTACATTTGATTCAATCGCGAATCAAATGTAGGTGATTTTTGTCAAATATTAAGTGAAAATACTATCTGAACTTATATATGTCTAACTTGAAATAATGAAGTTAAATAAATTAATGGCAAGCCTGGGAAGATTGAATATATGGTATACGAGCAGTACCCGGCGTGCCACCGCTCGGCCCTCCGGGCTGGTGGCCCTGGCGGGCAGCGTCTCGAGATGTGATTATTAGCTGTCCGTAATTATATGTTTTGAAAAAAATATTTTTTGAATAATGAATATTGATCAAAGAAAGATGAAAAATATCAGTAAATGCTTTATAAATACTTTATTAGAGCATGCAACCATTTCTCTCGAAGAAGAAATTAATTTATATACTAAAATTTAAAGAATGTATATATTTGTCTACGAATATTTTTCGACTTTTTTAATAATACATTTCGATATTTAAATTTATCTAAAAAGTGTTCTAAATTAAATATATATAATAAATAATATATATATATATATATTTAAAAATTAATTTGTCTACTAAAATTTCAAGAATTTATATTTTTCTTAAATTCAAAAAAAAAAAATAATAATTTTCGCGGTATGAATTATTTCCAAAAATTAAATATATATTAATATATAATATATTTTAAAATTAATAAATTTGTCTACTAAAATTTCAAATGAGACACGCCGTAAATCCAATATTCTAAGCTATATTAGAGGAATATATTAATATATAGAGATATTAAAGATATAATATATATAGAGAATAGAGATGTTTTATTTGAAAAATTTGACAATCTAGCAACTGTCATTGAATATTAGTTGCTTTTTCTCCCATGTTCACCTGACAGCGCCACGGGTACTGTCTGACAAGGGCTTTTATATATAAGAAGATGGTATAACATCTCACATTTCAAATTCATTTGGTGATCCATCCAAGTGTCATGCGGGCTAAACGCAATAATGACGTTGGATTATAGCTAAATGGATCATATCTTTTCATTCTCTCTTGGTCCAGACTTAAGACTCAGTAGTCTCCAATAGCTTCAACCGCAGTAGTCTCGCGATATATATCTTGTTTAAAAGCGCGATCAAAACAATTCTCGTTAATATGTTAATTATTCTTTTGATATATTAATGAGAAAATTATACATTTATTTAACTTCATTATTTCAAGTTAGAAATATATAAGTTCAGATATTATTTTCACTTAATATTTGACAAAAATCACCTGCATTCGATTCGCGATTGAATCAAATACAGGAAACAAACGATTAATTAATTAAAAATAAAGTTCCTGGAACGCGGTCGACCGGAGAAAAGTCTATGTGGAGTCGCCCGCGAAACTGACGTGAAAATTGACAAATTATTGGAATAAATTCGCAACGGATTTGAATATAATAATTTTTATTTCCTTTTATAGTAGTAGATATAATAAGTATAGGTATATTATTATAATTTGAATTTTTATTTAAATCACACATAATTAATTATAATTATTTATTGAACACGAACAAATAATACAATATAACTGCATTATTTGTTCGTGTTCAATAAATAATTATAATTAATTATGTGTGATTTAAATGTACCAAATTATACTAAATTAATCAAAACAACGACTCAAAGCTTCAACATCTTCATTACTAAGTATATATTATGTTCAAAATAAATATTCCCAATTGCTCAAATGCTGGTTAAATCTTCACACAAAATTTCACAAATGAAAGAATGCAAGTACTAGTTGTAAATAGATACATTTTTAACAATAATTTATCGGGGAATGGAAGAGATGCGAGGGAAAGATGGAGGGAGTAAACCAATCGACTTGATTAGGGAATAATGGAATTGAAATAATTATCGGAAAAGAGGTTTTTTTATCTAATTAGATTTTTCCTCTTATTAAAAACAAGGACTAAAGATGAATAAGGACACTCGATGGTGGAGAAGTAATCTCCGGAATCGAAGCTAAAATACAAGGTATACATTAATTAATGTAAAATAATTGGTTTAATAAAATTTATAAAAAAAAAAAATAATAATTTATTGATTCGGATGGAGGATAGAAACCAATCGACTTGATTGGGGAATAATGGAATTGAAATAATTATCGGAAAGAGAGGTTTTTTATCTAATTAGATTTTTCCTCTTATTAAAAACAAGGACTAAAGATGAATAAGGACACTCGATGGTGGAGAAGTAATCTCCGGAATCGAAGCAAAAATACAAGGTATACATTAATTAATGTAAAATAATTGGTTTAATAAAATTTATAAAAAAAAAAAAAAAAATAATAATAATTTATCTAAGCTATATTTTAATTTTTTGACAAAATTTAGAATTTTATTTAATTAGTACTCGTAACACAGAGCGATGCTCGGTAATTTTTTGGTTCTGTATATATATTAATATTATTTTTAATTTTAAATTCAGGTAAAAGGGTTGATTTTTATTCGCAGACAAAATAAAATAAAATTGAAATAAAACTTCATTTATATTTTTACTTTACCATACAGGGTATGGTCAAGTATTATGATCGGCAGATAGATATTTGCAGTCGCCTCCTCTTGGAAAGTAATGGCAACCTACCAAGAGTATAATTGCCAAGTGACCTCACCAAATTAGCCGTTCGGAGCCGGTGTTAAAAGTAGGTCCCGTTTATCGGTGTAAAACAACTAAACACACTCAGCACAGGTATATGTGGAGAGGCGCCGACACCCGTTTCGGGTATGGCACTCGAAGAAGATCACCAACTAAAAAATGTCAAAAAATGAATGAAATCAAAAATTGAAATTTTTCAAACCGTCCGTCTATTGGCGTGGAATGCCTCACTTACTCTCTTACCCATTTAAATGACCAAAAATAAATAAATCAAAAATGGAGTGCTGGCCCTGTCCCGGTGGCCTTTCTTTTTCCATCAATCTCCCATAATAATATCCATTTCAAAGACCGATTTCTATCCCCCCTCCCCTCCCTCCTCTCCTCTATTCCTATCATTTTAAAATTTCTCCTATTATCATAGTTACAGTTAATGGTCATTACACTGTGCGTGTGTGTGTGTGTGTGTGTGTCATTATAGAAACTGGATGATCTTGAGTGAGTGAGTGTTCTTTCTTTCGGGTGGCTCTCTTAATCTCTTCTAAGGATGAAATATTTAAATATATTTGTCCTCTCTCTCTCTCTAGAGAGAGAAAACCTTAAAAAAGGTCGTTGAATTCTTAGCGAAGGTCAAGAAAATCTCAACAGCTCAAGTCAAGTGCATAAACGAAAGAAAGAAAGACACTCTCTGATAAAATATTCTCGAAATGACTTTTTTCTCTCTCTCTCTCTTTCTTTTTAAAACCGTTTGAGTAAATGTCTATGACCCTTTCATCTTTCTCGAACTCTCTTAATAAGTTTGAAAAGTTTCAGTTCAAACTAGGTAGCTACGATTAGAGAATTTCTTATTTTTTTTTCAGAATTTATTGTATCGTATTGTGTGTGTCTCATACAAATAAGGGTGTATGAGATTAATAAATAAAAATCTATTAGTAATGAAGCTGTTGAAGCTTTTATTTTTGTGATTAATTTAATTAAAATTTGAATTTTTATTTAAATCACACATAATTAATTATAATTATTTATTAAACATGAACAAATAATATATAGTATTATCTACGATGGACATAGGGGTATTGTGCCTATTTAACGGGCCAAAATTATTTTTAAAGGGTTCCAATCAAACTAGGAACTTGAAATTTTCCAGGTAACTAAAAGTTGTAATATATAAAGATAGACCATTAATCAAAAAAAAATAATTTTTAAGAAAAAAAAATAAAATCGACTTCAAAAAAATTAAATGCAACAAAATAAAATACACTAAAAGGTATAAAATAATTATTATCTTATTTAGTTACAACTAAACGACGAAATATTAACATGAAATTACTTTTTGAAGTCGGTACCAAACAAACTATACCTATAAGCGAGCGTACCCGCCAAACGTACTAAGTAAGATCCGTCGAGTGCGATTCATAAAAGGTATATGTTTGGCACCGACTTCAAAAAGTAATTTCATGTTAATATTTCGTCGTTTAGTTGTAACTAAATAAGATAATAATTATTTTATACCTTTTATATGTATTTTTTTTAAGTCGGTTTATTTTTTCTTAAAATTATTTTATTTTTCTCTTTTTAGTGATGTTATTAATAGTAATCATATCATCAGAACTTGACCAAATTAATATGACACCATCCCTAAGATACCTCCTTTCCAATAAAAAAAGAATCATCGAAATCGGTTCATAAACAAAGAAGTTAGGCCTGAACAAACCTAACAAAAAAGGTCTAATACCTATGAAAAAAAATGGGACCAATCGGAAGGTAGACTGAACCCAATGCAATTTTTTTTTCAAAATCGGCTCACAATTGGCGGAGATATCAGGTAACATAGGAACAAAAAATACATTAAAGAGCTTCAAAAAAGGGTTAAGGAAAAATTTATTTTTATTCACCCCATTGAATATTTTATATTATTTTAAAATCGTTTAACAAACAAAGAAGTTATCGCTGGACATACATAAAAATAAGCTGACGTGTTCTGATGTGGCCATCCACTTGACTTTACCATACAACCTGAGGTCCCAATGATTATGTATTTAAAATTTGGTTGAGTTTGGTACAAGGGCCTAGATTTTCATTTTTTGACACTACACTCCCCCCCCCCTTTGGGCGGTTAGTTTTTGCATTTTTAGACTTCTGGGGTCCCACTGATTATGTATACAAAATTTGGTTGAGTTTGCTCAAACGGCCTAGATTTTTAATTTTTAACCCCCTCCACCCCCTTAATTTTAGGTCGATATGCACCAAAATCTAATCAGCTCTTAATCTTAATGGACCAAAACTACGTGTGAAATTTGGTTTCGATATTCACACTAGTTTTTGAGCTAGCTCGTCCACAAAAATTTGGTAACGCACAGACTAACTACCTAACTAACTAGCAGACAACCAGATAGACTAACAGACATTTTGACAAAACAATTATTATCTCGCAAAATATAATTTTTTCGATGTTCAGTTATTAGAGCTTTTTTTGTAGACCGAAATGCCATGGCTTCGCTCAATTTTTTTAATCAAAATAGTTTCAGCTGTTTTTAAGATATTTCGAAAAAAAGAAGAGAAAAAATCACTTTTTTTCATACATGATTACCCTGTATGGTAAAGTAAAAAATCAGACTATTTGATAAATTCTTACTTTTTTGAAGTAAGTTAAAAACCTGGACGCATCCAAAAAAGTTTTTTATTGGGATTATTAGAGGAGACTTCGTTCAACAATTATTAAAAAATCAAAACCTCCCTTTGCCAGGAAATATAACAAAAACATTAAAATTTAAGAAAATGGTAACCGAAAAATGAATTGAAAACTATGTATTTGAAAACGACATTTCCGATATAAATTCATGATGTATCACTATTAAAAATACTTAAATAACTAGTACATACCTGCTTCAGAGATATGCATGCTAAAAAATTTGTTGATGTTTCACAAAAACTTAGAAAATCACTTCGAAATGTTAACTATGAATGTGGACGCCAAATGAATGCACGTGCTTAGGAAAAAATATTGAAATTCCGACTGAGATAACTAATCCCAGTGTGGCACTGGGGGACAAAAAATGGCTGACTCGTCATCTGGCAACTATTCAAGTGTTTCAGGTAGTAAATAGTTTTTTGATATGAGCTATTTTGCCAAATCAACTTTTGGCACCGTTTTGAGCTCAAATACCCCTATGTGCGACGTTTCGATCGACTTATTCTGCGATCGTTCTCAAGTATGAGAACCCACTCGGATTCAGTCAGCTAACCTATAATCGGAGTGGGTGCTCATACTCGAGAACGATCGCAGAACTAAGTCGATCGAAACGTTGTATTTATATTGTATTATTTGTTCGTGTTTAATAAATAATTATAATTAATTATGTGTGATTTAAATAAAAATTCAAATTTTAAATTGACACGTTCTGATGTGGCCATCCACTTGACTTTATCATACACTTCTGGTTGAGTCTGGTACAAGGGCCTAGATTTTGATTTTTTGACCCTACAAACCCCCCTCCCCCACACATTTTGGGCGGTTAGTTTTTGCATTTTTGTTGTTCTGAGGACCCACTGATTATGTATACAAAATTTAATTAATAAAGTAAAGGGTGTGTAGTTTCACAGTGAATGAAATTAGACTCAAAGAGGTTTATACAAACTCAATATATTTCGGATTATAGTCCATCATCAGGAGTTTACAGGTTAAAAACTGAAACGAAAATATATTGAGTTTATATAGACCTCTTTGAGTTTTATTTCATTCACTCTGAAACTACACACCCTTTAATTTATTAATTAATATCATGTTTCACCTAAAACCTACACTACTTTCTCTAAGTAAAAAAATATACAAAATTCGGTTAAGTTTGCTCAAATGGCCTAGATTTTTATTTTTTGACCCCCTCCCAAATTTTGGTGCCAAAAAAAAATATTTTCGTTATTATAGTTTCATTTTATACTATATTTCATTTTTTCTTGTTTTTTTACGTTTGAAAATATTATAATTTTAACCTCCCCCCTGTACTAAAATGCTACAATTTTCACCCCCCCCCAGAAATTTTAATGACACACTCTGCGACTTGCACCTTCCCCCCCCTGTTTTATCAATGGAATTTTTAAAAACAACCTTTTAAGGTTTTGACCAGATTTCTTTTACAACTTAGAACAAATTGGCAAATAGATAATGCGTCGTTTGCTCCTGGAATCGGGTTTTTTAAATTACTTTTTCTCCTATATAATTATAGTATGTATGTCCTGTCAAAATCTAAACAATCAATTTTGTAACCTTTTTATGGAAAAATAACCATTTTTCTTAAATATTTATATTTTTTTCATTTTTATTCAAGGTAATTTCATTTCATAGACAATCTGAATAATTTTATATTGTCAAATTTTTATAGTTCCTTTACATTAATTTATTTATTAAAGCAATTTTTTTTTTTTAATTTCTTAAAATTTCCATTGATAAAGAGAGAATTTCTTCCGAAACGTTTGGATTACAAATAAACGTTTTGAGATTGTATTTTTTTCTATAAAAGATTTGTATTTATTTATATATGAGTACAAATAAATGATCAATAAAATTATTTAAATAATATATGTTTATTTGAATCAAGCAGAAGACAACCTGTTTGATCTCTCCTTATGAATTTATTTTCTACTTTTTAGCACCTTTTGATATAAAAGTTTTCTTTTTAAAGTCATTTGAAAAAATATATAGCTATATATTTATTTGTACACTGGGGGTGTTTGTGGGGAGGTGAATGTGTTTTTGATTGATTTCCAACCCCACTATACCTGCCTTAGAGAAGGGTTATTTTTTATACCTTCAATTTTTTTTCTCCTCAAGTTGTCAAATTGGCATCTTGGTTGATGAAAATTTCGTAAAAATTTAGGTCATCCAACGGGAGTTCTATTTCATCAACCCTTTATAGGCCGTATTTTTTTTGAAGAGGAGTTGGTTCACACCCCCATTGCTCTCTGCCCGTGATTTCCCAACCCTTGCTTTTGCCCTTGAGGGCTGATGAAGAGTAAAAAAGGGGCGTTTGAGCGAAATGATGAAGGGGTTGAAAGACAGTCTGAAACAGTTGGTTGCTATTCTTGACTGAAAAAAAATAAATTGATCACTGCAGTGGGAAACGTAATAATTACAGAGATACCAACATCCGCTGAAATCAACCAGAAGCAGGTCAAATTTTAAGGATAAAAATAAAAAAAAGAGGTGATTATTTTCAAATGTTTGTGAATGAATCCCAGCTGACTGAAATAAGAAAATTAATTGCATTTGGTAAATGGTAAGTACGGTGTTGCCGGCGCCATGTGGTAGAAATTGAAACTAACGCAATCGGGTCGCTGTCACAAATGTCATATGCATAATCAAAGAATTTTATTTAATAAATACGTTTAGTTTTTGTTTACGTATACAGGATGCGAGCATAAAGATTTTTCACATTTTGAAAATGTATAAAAAATGAAAAAAAAACTGAATATATTTTTCAAAAGAACATAAATAAATTAAAAAAAAATGTGTTTTATACATTATATCAGACAAAAAAAGAGGGGGGGGGTACAGTAGTAGATACAAGTCATATGATCCTAGTCGGCTGATATTGGAAAGCTGTATGGTAGGGCTCGCTTATGTATTGTTGATAAGGTTTCTTTTTTTCAGCAGACATACCCTGGACATTGAAACTTACGCTGTATTTCAAAAGATCAAATATACGGTACTATGTTGTAAATAATAATATATGTTTCAACCTATTCAAAACTCTCCTTTTTTTATTAGTAATAAAGCTGTTGAAGCTTTTATTTTTGTAATTAACTTGATTAAAGTTTGAATTTTTATATAAATCCCACACAATTAATTATAATTATGTGTGATTTAAATAAAAATTCAAAACTCTTCTCTCTTTAGTTCGTTTCGAAATCCCCCAATGCATAAGGGAAAAATGAAATAAAATTTTAAAAATTGAAGGTTTATATTTTGAATACAATCCTCTCGTTGAAATATCACCACTGTCCTACTAATAAACATATGAACATTTATTTTGTAATTTAATTATCTATTTATAACTTCAATTAAACCAATTATTTTACATTAATTAATGTATACATTGTATTTTTGCTTCGATTCCGGAGATTACTTCTCCACCATCGAGTGTCCTTATTCATCTTTAGTCCTTGTTTTTAATAAGAGGAAAAATCTAATTAGATAAAAAAAACCTCTTTTCCGATAATTATTTCAATTCCATTATTCCCCAATCAAGTCGATTGGTTTTAATCAAATCGTTCCAGATATAACTTCAATTTCTTAATTTTAAAATATATAATGATATTTGTAATGAACTATTATTGGGTTTTAAATTTAATAAACTTATGATTATTAATTAATAAAATGAAATTGAAAAACGTATACCTGTTTTATGCTTTTATCATAACAACACCTTAGGATTGAAATAAAATTATACAAAATAAAGTAACAACGGTTCTTTTTACACTTTATCTCGCTTTCTGACACCGTTTTTCTGCTATCTTCAACCTTTAGCTGCTCAAGTCCCTCATCCAAAGGTACCTTCGACTCCAACCCAACATATAATATCTTCTATTCTTCTTTTCAGAATTTGTACAAAAACATATAGGTTTCTATTTAATAAACAGAACTTGACCCCGAAATAACCTTGAAAGCTTGTTCTAGGTCGTCAAACAATAGTGTAGTTTAGTTTCCACCCTCATATAAATAAACTTTTATTTGAAATTTTTTCATATAATGCATTGTTTTTGAGTTATAAGACTGTCTCAAGATAAAAAAACTCACCCGGTATAGATAGATGTCAGAGGGTTGTTTGTTTCCACAAAATAATCCATAACACCTCGGATCCAGTATAGTAGAGCATCTTTCTTGAATTTCTATAGTATACTTTTCTTGATACCTATAGGAGCATATTAGTTGGGGAAACTTTTCAGAATTTAAACAAGGGGAAGGGTTAAGCGAGGGTTTATATGATTGGGGGTACTTTGCCCACTTCCTCTCTCCATCTCAATTAAATTTCCATTCTAATCCAAATCCCAAACACCTGTTGTTTAGCAAGCAAAGAATAATATAGCCACGGCTATATACTTATTTCCATCCATTCTAATTATAGATCTGAATATTAATAGCATCATTCATCTTCATTTTCATAATAATAATAATGATAATAATATTTAGAAGAAAAAGAGAAAGAATTGTTTTTGAGAATATTAGAGAAATAAAAAAATATACAGGGGAAACAAAAAAAGGATTGAAAAGGGTGCAGGTGGCCATTCTACATTTGCAATCAGCAAAGTCGAGATTCACTGTTCAAAATTAGTTTAACATAATTCTTAGTAAAAAATAAGCTGACGTGTTCTGATGTGGCCATCCACTTGACTTTACCATACAACCTGGCCCCTAAAATTATTTTTAATCATGTAGGGGGAGGGGGTTAGTTTTTGCATTTTTATACTTCTGGTGTCCCACTGATTATGTATACAAAATTTGGTTGAGTTTGGTATATGGCCAAGATTTTCATATTTTGAACCCCTCCCCCCATTTTAAGCGGTTAGTTTTAGCATTTTTAGACTTCTAGGGTCCCACTGATTATGTATACAAAATTTGGTTGAGTTTGCTCAAACGGCCTAGATTTTAAATTTTTAACCCCCCCTCCACCCGCCTTAATTTTAGGTCGATATGCACCAAAATCTAATCACCTCTTAATCTCAATGCAACAAAACTACATGTGAAATTTGGTTTCGATATTCACACTAGTTTTTGAGCTAGCTCGTCCACAAAAATTTGGTAACGCACAGACTAACAGACAGTCAACCAGACAGACTAACAGACATTTTGACAAAACAATTATTATTTCGAAAAATATAATTCTTTCGATGTTCACTTATAAGAGCTTTTTTGTAGAGCGAAATGCCATGGTTTCGCTCAATTTTTTTAATCAAAATAGTTCCAGCCGTTTTTGAGATATTTTGAAAAAAAGAAGGAAAAAAACACTTTTTTCATGCACGATTACTATATTTGACCATACCCTGTATGGTAAAGTAAAAAGTCGATTTACATGTCAAAATTTAATTTAATGTAATTGGATGTTGATGAAAGCAGTCCACGGTGGTTGTAAAAAATAAGACTATAGAGGTTTTATTATTTTACATTTATTTGTTAAACCGACGTTTCGGAGGATTTATTCTCTCCTTCTTCAGGGTAACAAAAAGTCATATGATAAGTAGTTCAAAAAATAGTTACTTTCTGTTCCCTGGGGAATATCTCAGACATGTTTACCTGAAGGAAAATAAACCTCCAAATCTTGACACAACCGCTAATGAACTGCCTTTAACCAATTACATTGTAAATCAGTCAAGTCTCCTAAAGAAAAATCTCTATCAATTTAATTTAATGACTATTTTCTTTTTTTTTTACTTTATCATATAGGGTATGGTCAAGTATTGTAATCGATGCAGAAAAAAAAAGTGTTATTTTGCTTATTTTTTTCGAAATATCTCAAAAACGGCTGAAACTATTTTGATTAAAAAATTTGAGGAAACCCTGGCATTTCGGTCTACTAAAAAGCTCTAATAAGAGAACATCGAAAACATTTTTTTTTAATTGTTTTGTCAAAATGTCTGTTAGTCTGTGCGTTACCAAATTTTTGTGGACGACCTAGCTCAAAAACTAATGTGAATATCAAAACCACTTTTTACATGTAGTATTGGTGCATTGAGATTAAGAGCTGATTAGATTTTGGTGCATTTCGACCCAAAATTAAGGGGGTTGGAGCGGAGGTTAGAAATTAAGAACACATCAGCTTATTTTTTTTAATGATATTGATTTGAGAAGGAGATACACCAGAAGGTGCATCTTTTAAAAAGCCTGTATGGGATGGCCCCTCCATCGTGAAAAGAACAGGAGTAGAAGGAAAGAAGCCGGGATCACGAGCCAAATGTCAGAAAGTTAGATACAATCCAATATCCAATTTAGTAAGTTTTTAGGGCCTTCGAGCAGTGGTAAATTCTCCGTTCGATAAATTAGGCTAAATTTATCTCCCACTTAAATATTATTATCTTTGTATTATGCAGGGGTGTCCATTCCCTCCTAGCTTCATGACTCAACATACCCCCTATTTTCAAAAAAGTATCACCCCCCTGTATATTATATTAACTTCTAAAGAAATTAGAAGAGGTTTTATTACCTTTTGGTGAAGTTATTAACTTCGTTTTTATTTTTAAAACCACATATTTTAAAAACTTGATTTCTTCTAATTTTGTAGAAAATTTTGTTGACTTCAACGTTTATTTGAACCATTTTTTTGTTAAAACTCTTAGATTTATAGATATCCTACATTTTCCGGACAGAATATGATCCTAATTCTCAAAAGCGTCATGGAAAATGCTGGATATCTATAAATCTAGAGTTTTACCAAAAAATGGTCAAAATAAACGTTCAAGTCAACAAAATTTTCTACAGAATGAGATAAGAATAAAGTTTCTAGAATCAGTGGTTTTCATTTTATGAAGGAAAAACTTAGATTTTGCAAAAAATTGCAGTATTTTACGGGCGCGGGTTACCATTATCCAATTAAGATGAAACTTTATTTTGTGTCTAATTGTAGAAAATTTTATCTAGTTTAAAAATTTATAGAGTAGTCTTTGTCGAAAACGTGCTTCTTCATAGGTAAAATGGTAAAATATCAAAAAAAGTGCGAGTTTTTGTGTGATCCTGGGGGCTGCCGCGGCATGCCGAGATGCAAAGCTTGGATTTTGCGCTTGAGCCCGAACGGTTGGTCGGAGATAAAAACAAAACAATGAAATTTGTAGGAGATTCTATGAACTTTCATTTTGATTAAGAATATTATTTACGAAAAGTTGATAGTTTTCGAGTTATAAGCAAAAAAACCCCCAAAAAATGGAAATTTCACATTTTTTTTGCATTTTCTACAATATTGCGTCACGAAATTTTGGTGGGAGACCTCAGATTTAGATTCAGCGCCCCAAAAAACATATATATGCAAAAAATCAGAACTACCCCAAAACTTTCCTACTATTAACACAATTTAACTGGACTACTACTTTTTCTATCCTTTTAATTAAATCAGTACCTGGAGGCACCGAGCGATGCACGGTAACCCTACCCCCACCACTACACCCCCACTCCGCCCCAACCCACCCCTTACCGCGCCTCCCACACCCAGGATCCCCCACAACTGCACCCCACCTCCTGCACCTCCACATCCACCAGTTTTTGCATTTCTAAGCTTTCTAATGGTCCACATATATATTACATGTGTATATTTGTTTACTCGTATACCAATTTGCCCACATTCGTTCATATTGATAAACATTATAAAAAATAAATAGGAAAATAATAATAAAAAAAATAATCGTTATAGGAACTGAAATAAAAACATAAAATTAAATAAGATTTGTTTCCAAGTAATATAAAAAAAAGCTACTTGAACCACTTTATTTGTAAACACACCTGTTTTGTTATTATATGATTATGTGTGATTTAAATAAAAATTCAAAACTCTTCTCTCTTTAGTTCGTTTCGAAATCCCCCAATGCATGAGGGAAAAATGAAATAAAATTTTAAAAATTGAAGGTTTATATTTTGAATACAATCCTCTCGTTGAAATATCACCACTGTCCTACTAATAAACATATGAACATTTATTTTGTAATTTAATTATCTGTTTATAACTTCAATTAAACCAATTCTTTTACATGAATTTTGCATACATTGTTTTTGAGCTTCGATTCCGGAATTACTTCTCCACCATCGACTGTCCTTGATCATCTTTTAGTCCTTGTTTTTAATAAGAGGAAAAAACTGATTAAAGAAAAAAACCTCTTTTCCAATAATTATTCCAATTCCATATTCTCGTCCTTTGTTCCCACAAACAAATTTTTTTTTTTTTTTTATAAATTTTATTAAACCAATTATTTTACATTAATTAATGTATACATTGTAATTTTTGCTTCGATTCCGGAGATTACTTCTCCACCATCGAGTGTCCTTATTCATCTTTAGTCCTTGTTTTTAATAAGAGGAAAAATCTAATTAGATAAAAAAACCTCTTTTCCGATAATTATTTCAATTCCATTATTCCCCAATCAAGTCGATTGGTATTCTTCCATAATCAATCCCCATCAATTCCAATCTCTCAACAAACAAAAAATTCGTAATTTTAATATAATATATTAATATTTGCTATAACCTATTAGTGGGTTTAAAATTAAAAATCCAATTAAAAATAAAACATAATTGAAAAAAATGTAAACAAACTTTTTTATTGAGATTTTCATCAATCAATAATTACTTTAATTAAGAAAAGATCAATTAAGATTAAATTTGCCGAGGTCCAGACTTAGCCAGATCGTTTTCTCATTCTCAAAACTTGTTAATAGAATTTGTTTCATCAAAATCCGTAGAGTCGTTTTCAAAATAGAACCAAAATACAAATATATATAAATATATATACAAACAATTTTTGCTCGTTTAATAAGAGTAGATAACTACATTCACGTACACCGGGAATAAATAGCTTTTGTTTAAATCGATATCTTTGTAAGATGATTGAATAAAATTCAATCCGAAAATGATCAGAGTTGATTTATTTATTAGGATTCAATTTTTGAACCACCATTAATATCCATTGATATTTTTAGGTCAACCAACGGATTTCTTTTTAACAAAAAAGAAGAAAGAAGGCCAACTGACGTCATTAACAACAACAACAACACCACAAAGGGTTGTTGTTGATATGTTGTTCAATTAAATAGCAACTGTCTATAACAATCTGAGGGTTTTGATTTGGCTTCGTATTAAGAAAGAAGCCAATCATCATCATCAACTGGTGGTTGACGAGGAAGACACCCCTGCCCCACACCCCGCGCCCCTTTCTTTTGTAAGAGATGAGAAAGGAAGGCGGCCAGGCATATGCCATTTGGAATATTAGACCTGTTGATCCCAACCTTTCGTTGCGAAGAGGTGAGATCCTCTCAAAGGGTTAGGGATTCATTTAAAAAAAAAAGTATTGGACCTGGAAGGAGAAAGAATAAAGCGCAAGACGGATTGCCAGTCATAACAGATGGCAAATTTTATTATTATTAAAACAAATAAAAATCTTAATTTTTTCTCTCTTTGGGTTTTTGTGTTTGAACAGGCAAAAAGACAAAAGAAGGGCGTAACAAATAATTAAGCCTTTTAATTGGAGAGGAACCTTTTACTAGGCAATTTCCTTTCTAGCTAAAATAATCCTTGAAAATTTTAAGCAACCCATATCCCCCTCAGGCACAGCAGAAGTGGCCAAGATGCTTATTGCACGGTCGACCGGATCAAAGTCTATGGGAGTCGCCCGCGAAACTGACCTGAAAATTGACAAGTTTATTGGAATAAATTCGCAACGGGATTTGAATTTAAAAAAAATTTTATTTCGCTTTTAGTATAGATATAA
Organism: Forficula auricularia; assembly: GCA_024734495.1. NCBI lineage: Eukaryota > Metazoa > Arthropoda > Insecta > Dermaptera > Forficulidae > Forficula > Forficula auricularia. The sequence goes on from JALMQS010000106.1 coordinate 4,460,123, forward strand.
TAAGTACTTAGGAATATTATTATAGATTTGAATTGGTATTTAAATCACACAGGAAGGGAACAATAAAAGAGTGTGTCTTCTGCTGGAACATAAATTTATCTATTTATAACGAGAGACTATAGTTTCGAGAGCCTTGCCCGCTTCATCAGTCTATTACAATATGATCTACAGGAATGATGTCTTATTGGATTAATTCGTTCGTGTTCAAGAAATAATTATTATTAATTATTTTGTGATTTTATTGAAAAGTCGAATTATAATAAGATAGCTGATACTTATTCTATCTATACTAAAAGAAATAAAATATTTTTGGTTTAAGGTAATCACATAATTAAAAGCCTCAACATCTGGCATTAGTAAGTATATATTATGTTCAGAATAAATATTCCCAAAATCGGCAGCACCAAACGGCACATATGAAAGAATGCTAATACTAGTTATAGATACGATCCAGTGGTTAATAGTGCTTGTATCAGCATAATGAGTGAGATCACAGACCAATCGACGTGGTCGAGGGAACAATGGCATTGAAATAACTATCGGATAAGGTTTTTATCTAATTAGATTTTCCTCTTGTTAAAAACGAGGACTAAAGACGAATAAGGACACTCGCCATGGTGCGAGAAGTGAACGCCGGGATCGATGCAGAAAAACACAATGTATACTTTAATTGATGTAAAACAATTGGCTTAATAAAATTTACAAAAAAAAATAATAACAATACTTTATCGGAAATGGATTCGAGGATGGAAAGGAATATGGAATTGGAATAAAGTATCCGGAAAGAGGTGTTCATTTAATTAGTTTTTACTCATTTCAAAGCAAGGACTAAAAAAAGATCAAGGACAGTCGATGTTGGAGAAGTGATCTCGGAGTCGAAGCTCAATTACAATGTAAACTACAATTACTTGTAGTATAATTGGTTCGATGAAATTCAATAAATAATTAATAATAATATTTTATCGTGAAATGGATTCGAGGATGGAAAGGAATATGGAATTGGAATTAAATTAATCGGAAAAGAGGTGTTTTTTATTCAACTAGCTTTCCTCTTATTAAAAACAGGACTAAAAAGATAATCCAAGGACAGTCGATGTTGGAGAAACAAATCTCAGGTCGAAGCTCAAATACAATGTATGCATTAATTCATGTAAAACAATTGGTTTAACAAAATTTGCACAAAAAAAATGATAATAACTAATAATTTATCTAAGCTATATTTCAATTTTTTAAGATACTCTAAAAACTTTTTATTTAATGAAGGTTCCCGTAACACCGAGCGATGCTCGGCAATTTCGTGATTCAGCTAAAAGCGATATATTAATATTATTTTTAATTTTAAATTAAGGTAAAAAAAAGTCGATTTTTAATCGCACCAGACAAAAATTAAATTCAAATAAATGTTTTTTTTTTATATAATATTTTTATTTATTATAATTTTCGATTATTTACTTATAAAAATTGGAGATTTACGTTATTTCGTCATTGGTCATATCATCAGAACTTGACTAATTGACTGATTAATATGGGACCAACCCTAAGGTACCCCCTTTCTAATAAAAGAAGAATCATTGAAATCGGTCCATAAACAAAGAAGTTATGCCTGAACATACATATCAAAAAAGGTACAATACCAATGAAAAATAAAACGGGACCAATCGGGAAGTAGACTGAATCCAATGCAAAAAAAATCATAGAAATCTGTTCATAATTGGCGAAGAAATCAGATAACATAGACACAAAAAAAAATCAGTCCAATTGGTAACCTCCTCCTTTTTGAAGTCGGTTAAAAAGGTAAAGATTTCAGTTTTTGTGGCGACTGCTGAACTTTTGACATATTTAAAATTTATTTTATAATTTAGTATTTTTAAAGCATGAAAAATTGATTAATAAGTCTACTGATTTTTTATCAATTTACTGCAAAATTTAAAAACTTTCTACTGATTTTTCAGATTCGATCTGGCACCCCTGTCGGGTGCCCAATTTCATTTTTCCCTTTTTCAAAAATAATAAATAATTTTTAGATCTGTAGAATTAACAGATTCAGAGAATTAATGAAATAAATTCATTTTGTTAAATTGACAAAATTGATTCACAGAAATAAAGTTTTACATTACTTTTAACCGACTTTGAAAAAAGGAGGATGTTATCAATTCAACGAAATGACTGTTTTTTTTGTGTGTTTGAACATTTATTTCTCTTTACCATGTGGACCGATTTCGATGATTTTTTTTTGCATTGGGTTCAGTCTAGTACCCGATTTTTTTTACTTTATCCAATGCGAAGCATGGGGAAATTATTGTAATCGGTCTCGCGGCAAGCGCGACTTCAAAGGGTCCTCAGGTAAAGACTACGGAACACATGGACTCAATTAATTACATTGGTATTGGACCTGTTTTCTTATGTATGTTCACGACCGATTAATGCTTCTTTTTTATTGGAAAGGTGGTACATTACAGGTGGTACCATATTAATTTGGTCAAGTTCTGATGATGTATGTTTGTCGATTTCTCTTTACTATGTGGACCGAATTCGATTATTTTTTTGCATTGGGCTCAGTATAGTTGCCGATTGGTCCCGTTTAAATTTTATTGGTATTGGACTTTTTTGTTATGTATGTTCACGCATAACTTCTTTGTTTATCCACCGATTTCGATGATTCTTTTTTAATTGAAAGCGGGTACCTTAGAGGTAGTATCATATTAATTTGGTCAATTTCTGATGATATGATCAATGACAAAATAACGGAAATCTCCAATTCTTATGTTCAAATAATCGAAATTATAATAAAAAAAAACAATATTAAAACGTTCATTTAAAACCTACTAACGTTTCGAGATAATTTCTCTATTTATGAAGGTAAGATGTAATATTGTTTAAGTATGGAATTGATTGAGGGATTGAAATAATAATGGAATTGGAATAATTATCGGAAAAGAGGTTTTTTTATTTAATTAGTTTTTTCCTCTTATTAAAAACAAGGACTAAAAGTATGATCAAGGACATTCGATGGTGGAGAAGTAATCTCCGGAGTCGAAGCTCAAATAAAATGTATACATTAATGTAAAATAATTGGTTTAATAAAATAAAAAAAAAATTGTTCAAGTATGGAAAATTTGAAAATGAAACATTATCGGAAAAGAGATTTTTTTTATTTAATTAGTTTTTTTCCTCTTATTCAAAAAACAAGGACTAAAAAGATGATCAAGGACAGTCGATGGTGGAGAAGTAATCTCCAAAGTCGAAGCTCAAATACAATGTATACATTAATTCATGTAAAATAATTGGTTCAATAAATTGTTCAAGTATAATATATTCTTTGAAATTAAAATTAGATTTATAAGATGACGTTTTATATCTCATTGATTTATTAGTTTTCTCCTTTTTAGTGTGCGTGTGTGTGTGTGTGTGTGTAGGTTGTAGGAGGCTGAACAACTCCTGATGATAGTTTGACGTGGAAACCTAGCTCGAAGGTTAGCCCATATTATTCAAAATGTGATTAAATTTAAATCTAGGTCAGAATGATGATAATTTCCGAAGCTTATCAAAAAAGGGACAGGCATACCCAAATTCACCCCCCCCCCATTTCCCCTCCCCCCACACCTGGCTAGAAAATTAATTTGCTGAATTTTTTTCCTCTATTTTCTTCATTAGAATTCTCCCACTTATCAAGTTCATAATATTTGATAATAGAAATCTATAAATATGAGGGAATGTAAGTATGTGATGTATGTATGTGTGAGTGTTCTCGTTATCATTGTGTGGTTATCAGTTCGACTTTGATGGTGTTTGGTTGAAGGTGGGGAGGCGATACTGTCAAGTGTTAGTTATGCAGAGTTCATTGGCAGATAGCAAACCCACCAAGTATTAGTATTATTATTAGTACTAGGATGTCAGGAGAGAGGTTCAGTTAGTTCGACAGATGATAGATAGAGAAGAGAACACCACTAGCGCCAAATTGGACAAAAAAATAGAGAAAAGCGAAAACTGGTCAACGAAATTATTGACACAAAATAAGCTGACGTGTTCTGATGTGGCCATCCACTTGACATTACCATACAACCTGGCCCCTAAAACATTTATATTCATGTAGGGGGTGGGTTAGTTTTTGCATTTTTATACTTCTGGGGTCCCACTGATTATGTATACAAAATTTTGTTGAGTGTGCTAAAGTGGCCAGATTTTCATTTTTTGACCTTACACCCGCCCCCTCCATTTTGGGCCGTTAGTTTTTGGATTTTTAGACTTCTGGGGATCCATTGATTATGTATACCAAAATTTGGTTGAGTTTGGTAAATAGCCAAGATTTTCATTTTTTGACCCCCTCCCCCATTTTGGGCAGATAGTTTTTTCATTTTTAGACTTCTGGAGGTCCACTGATTATGTATACAAAATTTGGTGTAGTATGCTCAAAGATTTTTAATTTTGAACCCCTCCCCCCTTCACCCCTTTAATTTTGGGTCGATATGCACCGAAATCTAATCAGCGCTTAATCTCAATTCAATTCCATTATTCTTTAATTATTTAATCAATCTACCATCCATTAAAATTACCAAACAAATTTATTATTATTAAACCAATTATTTTACATGAATTAATGCATACATTGTATTTTAGCTTCGACTCCGAGATTACTTCTCCACCATCGAGTGTCCTTGATCATCTTTTTAGTCCTTGTTTTTAATAAGAGGAAAAAACTAATTAAAGAAAAACCTCTTTTCCGATAATTATTTCAATTCCCATTAAAAATTACCAATAATAATAATAAATTTTTATTGAACCAATTATTTTACATGGATTAACGTATATCATTTTATTTGAGCTTGACTTCGGAGATTACTTCCCCCACCATCGACTGTTCTTGATCTTCTCGGCTACGATAATGTTTTTAGTCCGTGTTTGTAAAAGAGGAAGTAATTGACAGGTAAAAAGTAAAATAAAATAAAAATTACCTAATTTATAAATTTTTTATACATGTGGGAATTATTTTCTTGAGTTTTATATTATTAGTAGTAGTAAAATTATTACCTTATTCAATTAATATTAGTATTCAAAGTGCATTAAAGTAAATGCCAAACAATTTCCACCAATACAGAAAGTTATGTAATCCGTGTGTAAATTTTTGTTATTTTTACAATTTTATTAATCAATAGTTTAATTATATTAAAATATCTATTTATTGGTTTCGTTTACTTTTTGTTCTGCTCAAAAGTGAAAATTTTAACATTTTATATACCAGGTGAGATTTTTTTATCTTGAGATGATCTTATAAGTTAAAGAACAGTGCCATTATATGACAAAAGTTTCAAATAAAGTTTAGTTTATAATAAGGGGGAACTAAACACCCTATTGTTTGTCGACCTAGAACAAGCTTTCAAGGGTATTTCGAGGTTAAGCTTTTTAAATGGGAAACTCGTATGTTTCTGTACATATTCTTAATCTAGAAAAACAACTTAACAACTTTCACGACTTGCTTAACGGATTATAATGGTGTTTCAGAGTGAAACACCACTACTAATCTCCTGTGTTTCATGGTTTCACCATAAACCAACACCACTTTCCTTAAACTTTATCAACAACTTTCGTTATAACTATTTTTTTATAGGACATCAAATAAATAAAAATATTAAATCAATTAAATCCAAAAAATCCTAATAATTATTTTAACAATCATTCAACTAATTATCAAATAATAATATCAAATATTTAATTATTAAATAAATATTTAATAATTTGCCCTCGGATCTTCATTTTATGTGTTGTAAATCTATTTGAAATAAAATAAATAAATAAAACAGGAAATGTAAAGTACGAAGAAACTTAAACAGGCCAAAATAAGGAAATTGGAAGCAGAATTCATCCAGAAGACTTGCGATACACTCTGGAATGTCTCAAAACAGTGTTGACAAATTATTAAATTATCAATTATTGTTAAAAATTTATTTATTTATTTGTTTAGGTTTAAATTATTTGTTCAACAATTCAAATATCTGATGGAACATTACGAGTTGATAATTAAGTTAATTAATTGTTAAAAATAATTATTCGGATTTTTATGAAATCTAATCGGTTTAATATTTTTATTTATTTGATGCCCTAATAAAAAAATAGTTCTAATAAAAGTTGTTCAGTTTTTTTTTTGTAAATTCAGAATATGTACAGAAACATAAAGGTTTCGATTTAAAAACAGAACTTGACCTCCAAATACCCTTGAAAGCTTGTTCTAGGTCGACAAACAATAGCGTAGTTTAGTTGATATAAATAAACATTTATTTGAAACTTTTATTCATATAATGCACTGTTTTTGACTTATAAGACTGTCTCAAATATAAAAAATCTCACCCGGTTATATAAAACGTTAAAATTTTCACTTTTGAGCAGAACAAAAAATAAACAAACTAATAATAGATATTTTAATATAATTAACTTACTTTTAAATTAATAAAAATTGTAAAAATAACAAAAATTTACACACGGATTACATAACTTTCTGTATTGGTGGAAATTCTTTGGTTCTTTGCACTTTGAATACTAATTTAATTGATAGGTAATAATTTTACTACTACTAATAATATAAAATTCAAGAAAATAATTCCCACATGTATAAAAATTTATAAAATTAATTAATTTTATTTTTTATTATAAAACATTTGTTAATAACTGCAGATACATTAGGTTAACAAATGATATAAGAAGAACAGGGGAATTGGTAATTGTAAATAAATATAAATTTAAATCACAACATGATTATGTTTCCCATATTTCTTTTTAATTACTATTTAATTATTAATTCAATTTCAATAATCTATTATCAAATTAATCTCAAAACATCTATTAGAAATTCAAAAATGTTTCGAGAGAAATTCTCCCTTTATCAATTGAAATTTGAAATACAATATAAAAATTAATGGAGGAGTATTTTTAAAAAGGTTATAGTGGTGTTTCATTTAAAAATTAAAAAAAAATGTTTAATTATATTCTTGGAGTTTTATTTTAAATACTTTATATATATTTCAGGTTTTTAGCCCATTATCAGGAGTTTGAGCTTATAAGAAATTTTTTAAACTCAAACACCTGTTAATGGGCTAAAGCCCGAAATGTATAAAGTATTCAAAATACTCCAAAAATATATATTTAAAAAAAAATTAATTTTTTTAATATTTATTTTTACTTGTGAAACACCACTATAACCTATCATATATTCAAAAGGAGAAAGTTTCGGTTTTTCAATTTTCTCCTTTATTAATGTTCCAAGCTTTACCAGTGACGCTAAATTTCATTGCATTCTGGCAATTGATTGCATCTTCTCTGTATTAGTCAATTAAGCCTATAATAAATGTCACTCCTCGCCATTTTAAGAGTCCTGAAAAAGGAAGATTTATCACTTTTTCGATGTTTGTCCTTTAATTGTAGCCCAAACTCTAACAGCATGCCAAATTTCAGCATACTAAGATCAGCGGAAGTATTTAGGTTTTTGATATGTCAGTCAATCAGTCAGTGCTAAAAATGGCACTTTTATGACCTTAATAACTCAAGAACTATAATAGATTTATTCATGAAATTTGGGATTCTAGGTTTTCTAGTGGGTCTAATTAGGCATGCAAAAAACGATAGACGTTAGACGTTTATGGAAAACGGATCGATGGATTTTTCTGAAAATTTAGCACCTTACATTTTCATACCTGTTCTATCGATCTAAAATATTTTCAGCATTGTGACTTTTCGGCTTCCATCGAGAAGTCGTAGCAACTTTATTTTTTTAAATGGAACACCCCGTATATTAACACGTTTTTTAGAGGAAAATTGATTCCCTATTATACAGGCCGTGCTAAGATTACTATTATTTCCGTTATTCATAAAAGTCAGTCAGTCAGAGAGTCAGTTAGTTTTTAGACAGCGGTTAGCAAGGAGACAGTGAGAGTGGACAATAAGTGAAGTGAAAAGATGTAAAACCCCCTTCGACCAAAATAAAAACCATATAAAATAAAAATGTGTTCTAATTCAACTCTTGCCTAAGAGATAACGAACCTTTTTCCATCTTCCAGCAACGGCCGTGCTAGACAGAGAAACCACGACTTCGAGGCTTCACGTTACCCTTAGTAGGCATTCATAATCCTTCGGGACTATGATACGGCCCTCTATAAATAAATAATTAATTTTGTTTTCAGCCAACACCACAGGTCGCGACATAATTTGGTCGCACCGGAGGATTAAACCTCCTTGGCGCAACACATTTGTTAGTGCATATAACGCCTATTTTGTCCTATTCTGGTTATTAGTGCCTATTTCTTCTATAAATAGCTTTTTTAGTGTATATTGTAGCGGCCCGTTCTTGCTCATGTGCTTCGAGCCTTGAGACACGGCCGCTAGATGACTCAGTCGGATCGTTCTGTCGTATAGCATGAGTGAAATATTATCACCCATGCTATATTAAAGCGACTCGATTCGATTTGGAAGTGAATGGGATTCGAGCATTCGAATCTGGGGGGTGACAAAACTATTAATAATATTATATTCAGTACTATTAATATTCTATATATATAGATCGTCAAACAATAATACTATCGTCGGGAAATTATTATAAATGAATTGAAAATGAATCTGAAAATTTTTTAAGGTTTTCTCAAATGTCTCTTTAAATGACTAATGAGAGTTGGCCTTAGTGAAAATAAATGTGTTCAGTTAGGACTAAAGGGCCTCTCCCTCGTATGTGCCCTTAAATGTTGTGTTGTTCAATTTTTTTGAGAAGAATGCTATTGGCCGCCACGTGCCTTCTTCTAGTTGTTGAAGGACGCTGCCAATCGCATGACTAGATGCATCCGTGAAAAGTCCGAGGGGGTACTTCTCGTTCGGATAAGTTAATAGGGCTGCATTGGCTATGTCATTTCGACATTGCTCAAACGCTTCAGATGTTTTCTCATCCCATACTATTTTTGTTTTGTCGTTTTTCTTCTTGGAACCTTTGAGAAGCTCATATAATATCGATTGTTTATCGGCCGCTCTTCTGATGTGCCTCCTATAGAAATTAATAACACCCAGGAACTTTCTTAAGTGCTGGATTGTTTCAGGTTTTCTATAGTTTTTTATATGTTCAGTCTTCTCAAGGGTTGGTTTCGAGCCATTTTCGGAAAGTTCAAAGCCAAGAAAAATTTAGTTTCTTCTTTCCTAGTTCTGACTTAAATAGGTTTACTTTCAATCCGTAAGCATCTAATCTTTTCAATACTTCTTTTAAGTGAAGTTCGTGTTCCGCCTCATCTTTTGATGCTATAAGTATATCATCGATGTACGGAAACACATAATCTAGATTGTAGAAGATTTCATTTATGAAACGTTGGAAGGTCGCTGATGCGTTTCGCAATCCAAAGCTCATTACGTTAAATTCAAAAAGACCGAAAGGTGTAATTACGGCTGTTTTTTCTTTATCTTCTTCTGCTATTGGTATTTGAAAGTATGCTTTGAAAAGATCTAGTTTAGAAAAGATCTTTTTTCTTCAAGAATAAATTGAAAATCGTCAATCCGTGGGATTGGATAGCGATCGGGCTTGGTGATGGCATTTAATAGACGGTAATCACCGCATGGTCTTAGTGTGCCATCCTTTTTATTTGCAAGGTGTAGAGGACTAGCCCATTCTGACTTGGATGGTCGAATAATATTGTTTTGAAGCATCATGTCAAACTCTAGTTTAGCTTTTTTAAGTTCTCAGGGCGAAGCCTTCGCGCTTTTGATACACAGGAGGTCCACACGTTGTTATGTGATGTGAGACACTGTGTTTGTCTTAAAAAAATATATAAATGGTTAAAAAAAAGAAAAAGATGTATAAAATTGAAATCTGAAGAAAATATTTCTTAAAGAAAAAAATCACGGCCAAACAGCTGGTGTGCACCGGAGAAACTAGGTCGAGGACAGATAGGAGGGAAGGACACTCTAAATTCGAGATTATCGTTGGTTATGTCCAGTAAGGAAGGAAATTTCTTGTACCACTAACAATACTGGTGACCGCCCGACGTGATTGCAAAGCAAGCAGCCTCTTGACCCGCCAGCTAGGTGGATGGAGCCTTGCCCGGCTGACTTAGTCGGTAATCGGCAATCACACAAGAAACAAAGGTGTGGTGTAGCGGCCCGTTCTTGCTCATGTGCCTCGAGCCTTGAGACACGGCCGCTAGATGACTCAGTCGGATCGTTGTGTCGTTATAGCATGAGTGAAATATTATCACCCATGCTATATTAAAAGCGACTCGATTCGATTGGGAAGTGAAGGGATTCGAGCATTCGAATCTGGGAGGGGGCACCGCCATCCAGCAGCCCCTCCCCTGCACACACCCTATATGAACCCGCAACCTACAACCTGCACTCACAGATTGTTAGGACCCCATCGACTTGATGCGGGGCGCACAAAGCACCACACAGCACTCACCTCACGAGAGCCCTAACAATATATATTTTAACTAAAATTGGTAATTTCCATTTTTACGATACTTATTTTAAGTTTAATAGTTTTTTTGAATTATTAAGAAAATATTCCGAAAAAATTATTAAGATGGGGTAACCTCTGGATCCAAGCAGCTATATATTATGCTGACCATTTGGATGAAATTCAAAAGGTACATTTGAAATTTTTTTTTTTAATATTTTTTGTTATTCTATTTATTTATTATTTTAGGTCATAGAAACAATCAATGAAGATGATGCTTTATCTATAAGGGAGGCGAAGATTGCTTTTTACTTCTATTAATTTCTCTTTGAAGTTGATTTAACATAGATACAGGTCTATTCTCTAGGCAAAAACGTTAACTTTTAACATCCGAAATCAGCGTTAATTCATTTTAACACCTCCTTGCCTCAAATTGCTATTCTGTTAGCAAAAAATTTAACACCAAAGCGTTAATATTTAGTCAAAAGTGCCTTTAATATTTTAACACCGTGTTTAATGCACAAACATGGCGTCTTTAACAAAAAAGTAAGTTATGATTTTGACATCTTTGATCCATTTGAAGTGTGATTATTTTAAGATTTCCTTTTGTTTTTTAGTAGTACTTGGACTTCTCAGCTTTTTGCCTTCAAAAACTTTTGCTATTAAAATAAGATTTATTACAATTTTTAGGATATATTTGTTTCTTCTTCTTCTTTCGGATGGGCCTACTGAGGACCACATTTGTTCAACTGTTGGGATTTTATTTTAGCCCAGTATGTACGCATCACTTCCCGGTGCCTTTCTTTTCATTGTTCCGACCAAGGGGTGCCTTTTTTAAGCGGTTTCTCCTGAAAACTCTTGACTTTTTTGAGAGTAAGTCTTATTGTTTGTCTGTCTTGTAAGTCAATTAGTCCCAGCTCTTTGATGTCCTTCTCAGTTTCCTAGTTAGCCAAGTAGTACGGACTTTCTTGTTCCGCCAGAAGGTGAACAAGCGGTTGGTCAGTCTGTTTGGGGGCAATCTTGCTACATGACCATAAAAGGATACCCTTCTTTTTCTCGCACAGTCAGATAGTTTTTCTATTTCTTCGTAGAGCTCCGAGTTGTGTCGTCTCCGATATTCACCATCTTTTAGTGATGGTCCTATGATTTTCCTGAGAATTCTTCTCTCTCTGACCTCCAACTTCTCAGTCAACCCTCTTTTGTTCATTGTCAGACACTCTATGGCATACAGGGCCTCTGGGCGGATGACTGTAGTATAGTGTTTCAGATTAAGATTGCGAGATAGACATCTCTTATTATAGATGTTCTTCGTCAATCTATAGGCCATTTCCAGCTTATTAAATCTAGCGAAGAACGCTGCCTTTTCTGACAAGTTAGGCTCAATCCACTCACCAAGATATTTAAATTTCTCTGTTTTCTTGATCCTACCTTGTTCTAGTGACATCTCTCCGCTAGGCTCTTTGATGTTGGTAAAGAACTCTGTTTTCTCCAGTGACACTTGGAGTCCTGCTTTAGCTGCCTGTCTCATGAGACAGTTGACCTGGATTGTTGCCGATTCCAGAGAGTCAGCAATCAGCGCCATATCATCCGCAAAAGCCAAACAATCCACTAACAGACCATCCTTCTTATGACCTAGGTAGATCCCACTCTGGGCACCCAAGTTGACCAGTTCTTTTCGCCATTCTCTTACAACTTTTTCAAGGACACAATTAAAGAGGAGTGGGGAAGGCCCATCTCCTTGTCTGACCCCTGTTTTAATATATATTTGTTTATTTTAGGAGTAATATTTATAATTTCAGTTTTTAGACATCATAAAAAATTATCCTCTTCTAAATAATAATAATTTCAGAATATAAAAATTGATATTAAAAATAAATTAACCAAGCGAGCTGGCAGATACTAGATTGAGAATAATTAATCAAGTTAGTAATGCGCATGTGCGAGAGGCTATCGAGGACTGTAAAAACACGAACAAGCAGAAAACGTAGCTATCTTCATATGAAGCGTTAACACCTGGTGTTAAAAACTAAAAAACTTTAACGTCGCTGTTAAAACTTGGTTTAGAAAATATTTTTTAACGCTGGTGTTATCACTTTTTAACACCCTATTTAGGATGTTAAATATTAACGTCTGTTCTTAGAGAATTTTTGAACAATTTACCTGTTACCATTACAGCATTAGAAGCCTTTCTTTTGATAGAGTCCATAAAAATATTCCAGAGATTTCAATAAAATTTCAAAAAAGCATATGGTCCTATTGCCTTCAATCTCAATCAAAAAATGGGCAATATTCTGAAACGGAATCCTGTTGGTTGGACAATAATGGAAAGAATAGCCAGGATTTGGGAGGATATAGAAGAAAATTTAACACCATTAGCTTAGTCTTATTAGGGGTTTCACCTTAGAATGAAAGATAATAAACTGTACATTGGTATAAACCTTTGTTTTGTCGTTCTAAATGTTGTTTCAAAAGTCACAAATGCTATCGTGTCCGCGTCTTAAGATATTGAAGGTCAAAGTTCATAACAATTGGTTTTTCGTGAATATCTGACTTCCTATTGCTTAAATGAGATTTGAACTTATCATAAAAGTTGTAGAGTATAAAATTCTCTACAACTTTTGTTTGAACTTTTTTTTATACAATCAATTGTTTTTGGGGTAGAGCGTGAAGAGTGCGCAGCGTACAGTCATACTAGTATATGGCCTAATGCAAGGTCAAGCGTGAGTTACGGTTATCAGTACGTTGTATAAAATCAATTATTTACTAAAAATTTATAATTATTAAACAATGCCCATTATTTATGTACTAATTATTAATTATTTATATTTAATTAAACTAAGTAACTTAATTATTTATATTTAATTATTTAACTACGAGCTTTTCGTGCGTGTCTTCGGCACGCCCTCGAAGCTCGGCCCTCCGGGCTGGTGGCCTGGCGGGCAGCGTCTCGGTCCAAAAATTTTATTCCTCTTAAAAAACCACACTCCAAATGTATACCTGTAAACTCTCGAAAATACATAGTCTCTTAAAAGTTTCACCTCATTTTCGTCCTGACACAGCTACAGAAATGAGGCTCTAGATATGAATCTGGTAGTATTTTTTTCTATAATCTACAGCATTGTGATATTTTTTGTGTGGAAATATGTATATTTATTTAAATAAGTGGGATCGTGTGAGGAGGAGAATTATATTATATAATTTTTTTTAAATTTGGGATCGATAATCGATATAAGGCTCCAAATATTTAAAAGAGATCAATCAGGTGTTGTCTGTATGACAGGCTGATCCCTCCAGTATTGCCATGAGAAACTCGGGCATGCGTGTCTTAAAAAGTCGTTCAATTTTGTAAAAATCAAAAAATAAGAATAACAAAATTTAGATTTTTAATAAATTATAAAAAAGTGGCAAATTTTTAAAAAATAAACAAATAATATATAAAATATAAATCAAATAAGATGTGATTAATTTCTTTTTCTGTGCGCAAAGAAAAGCGAATTGAATATTTGATTTTTGAGTGGTGAGGGGGGGGGAATAATTATCAATAAATTTAATGTTTCTTAATTTAAAATCAATTGGAGTCTTTCATTCCAAAATTCGAGTTTCAATTACAATTATATTTCAAATTTGCCGCAAAGACGGCATCAGCGCTCCCTGACGGCAGCATTACGTCAGCGTTGCGGCAAATTAATCTAGATAAATATATATAGTATAGTATATTATTAATTCTGGATTATATATTTTATAGACAAGTATTTCCAGGTATATAAGTATTAAAAAATTTACACGTTTTAAAGAAAACATATATAATGTCGTTTTAACTTAAAATATAACTAAAATATATAATCCAGAATTAATAATATACTATAGTTAAATAGTTAAATATAAATAATTAAGTTACTTATTTTAATTAAATATAAATAATTAATAATTAGTACATAAATAATGGGCATTGTTTAATAATTATAAATTTTTAGTAAATAATTGATTTTATACAACGTACTGATAACCGTAACTCACGCTTGACCTTGCATTAGGCCATCTAGTATGACTGTACGCTGCGCACTCTTCACGCTCTACCCCAAAAACGGTTAATCGTATAAAAAAATGTTTAAACAAAAGTTGTAAAGAAATTTATACTCTACAACTTTTATAATAAGTACAAATCTCATTTAAGCAATAAGAAGCCAGATATTCACGAAAAACCGATTTTTATGACCTTTGACTTTCAATATCTTAAGACGCGGACACGATAGCATTTGTGACTTTTGAGACAATATTTAGAACGACAAAATAAAGGTTTATACCAATTTACAGCTTATTATCTTTGATTCAGAGGTTGACCCCTTTTTTTACCTAATATGACTGGGCTACATCCGAAATGACTTATTTGAAATTAAGTGCCTTTTTAAGTATTACGGAAGAAGACCCCCCCCCTCCCGCTTGAATTTTTGGTAATTAATAATATCTCTTTTTAAATTTGTGACTTTTCATTTAGAAATACAATCATCTTTCTTCAATTTTTGTTTCTAAATTATAAGTTATTTTTAATTATTTTTGCACCCCCGCCTATCCAGTGGTTTGGTGCGTACAAGTTTTGAGATGACAGAATCTCCATCCTCGTGGGCGAACTTGCTTCCAACAGTTGGGCGATTTCTTTGGAGATTTGGGAAATTTCCAGTACTTTCCGAAAGAGTGAAAGGAACATCTCTTTCGAGGCCCTCATTGACGTCATTACTTAATTGACAAAAAATATATATATACAAATAGGGCTTTAATCTACTAAAATAGACCTACATTCCTAACTGAATAATTATCTAAATCTACATATAATTTATTCTATTACAGTGGAAAAGACCATCCGAGATGCCATCTACCTTTACCTAATTTTAATTATTTATTTATTTACGAGCAGTACCCGGCGTGCCTACGGCACGCCCAGCACCGCTCGGCCCTCCGGGCTGGTGGCCCTGGCGGGCAGCGTCTCGAGATGTGATTATTAGCTGTCCGTAATTATATGTTTTGAAAAAAATATTTTTTTGAATAATGAATATTGATCAAAGAAAGATGAAAAATATCAGTAAATGCTTTATAAATACTTTATTAGAGCATGCAACCATTTCTCTCGAAGAAGAAATTAATTTATATACTAAAATTTAAAGAATTTATATATTTGTCTACTAATATTTTTCGACTTTTTTAATAATACATTTCGATATTTAAATTTATCTAAAAAGTGTTCTAAATTAAATATATATAATAATTTTAAAATTAATTTATCTACTAAAATTTCAAATGAGCCGCGCAGTAATAAATTAAGAATTAATCTCATTATCCCATTAAATCATATCTCATTAAAACTTATATTATAAATTAAATATATATAATAATATAATATATATATATATATATATATATATATTTAAAAATTAATTTGTCTACTAAAATTTCAAGAATTTATATTTTTCTTAAATTCAAAAAAAAAAAAATAATAATAATTTTCGCGGTATGAATTATTTCCAAAAAATTAAATATATATTAATATATAATATATTTTAAAATTAATAAATTTGTCTACTAAAATTTCAAATGAGACACGCCGTAAATCCAATATTCTAAGCTATATTAGAGGAATATATTAATATATAGAGATATTAAAGATATAATATATAGAGAGAATAGAGATGTTTTATTTGAAACATTTGACAATCTAGCAACTGTCATTGAATATTAGTTGCTTTTTCTCCCACATGTTCACCTGACAGCGCCACGGTTACTGTCTGACAAGGACTTTTATATATAAGATTATTCATCTATAGCATCATACAAGCTCATTAATAATTTCAGATCAATAATAATTTAATAACAAATCATATATACCGGGTGAGATTTTTATCTTGAGATAGTCTTATAACTCTGAAACAGTGCATTATATGAAAAAATATTTCAAATAAATTTTTATTTATATCAGGAGGGAAACTAAACTACGCTATTGTTTGTCGACCTAGAACAAGCTTTCAAGGGTAATTCGAGGTCAAGTTCTGTTTTTTAAATGGTAACCTATATGTTTCTGTAGACATTCTGAATCTACAAAAACTATTTTTTTATATATAGGACATAAAATAAAAAAAAATATTAAATTAATTAGATCTCAAAAAGTCCTAATAATTATTTTTAACAATCATTCAAATTAATTATCAAATAATAATGATCAAATATTTAATTATTAAATAAATAATTTAATAATAATTGAGAATTTAATAATTTTGCGACACTATTCTGAGACATTCCAGAGTGTATCGCATGTCCTCTGGATGAATTCCGGTTCCATTTTCCTTATTTTGGCCTGTTTAAGTTTCTTCGAAATAAAAACATTCAATTTAATTTCTTCGTAGTATTTACATTTTCTGTTTTTTTTTTTTTTGTTTTTTTCTTAAATAAATTTACACTACGATAAAATGAAGCTCCAGAGGGCAAAATTATTAAATTATTTATTAAATAATTAAATATTTGATCATTATTATTTGATAGGTAATTAAGTTGAATGATTGTTAAAAATAATTATTAAGACTTTTTTTGAGATTTAATATTTTTTTATTTGATGTCCAATAAAAAAATAGTTCTTATGAAAGTTGTTCAGTTTTTTTGTAGATTCAGAATATGTACAGAAGCATGTAGCTTTCTATTTAAAAAACAGAACATGACCTCAAAAAGCCCTTGAAAGCTTGTTCTAGGTCCCCCTCCCCCACCCCGAAATAAATAAACTTTTATTTAATTAATAAAGTAAAGGGTGTGTAGTTTCACAGTGAATGAAATAAAACTCGAAGAGGTTTATACAAACTCAATATATTTCGGATTATTAGTCCATCATCAGTAGTTTACAGGTTAAAAACGTTTTTAACCTGTAAACTCCTGATGATGGACTAATAATCCGAAATATATTGAGTTTGTATAAACCTCTTCGAGTTTTATTTCATTCACTGTGAAAATACACCCTTTACTTTATTAATTAATATCATGTTTCACCTAAAACCTACACTACTTTCTCCAAGTAAAAAAAAAAACTGAACAACTTTTATTAGAACTATTTTTTATAGGACATCAAATAAATAAAAATATTAAATCAATTAGATCTCAAAAAAAATCCAGATAATAATTATTTTTAACAATCATTCAACTTAATTATCAAATAATATTGATCAAATATTTAATTATTAAATAAATAATTTAATAATAATAATTTAATAAGTTTGCCCTCAGAATGTTCATTTTATTGTATTGTAAATCTATTAAAAAAATAAAATAAAATAAAAAATACAGGAAATGTAAAGGCTACGGAGGAACTTAAAAGGCCAAAATAACGAAATTGGAACTGAAATTCATGCGATACACTCAATATACATTCTGGAATGTCTTATTATTAAATTATTTATTTGATCATTATTATTTGATAATTAACTTGTACGATTGTTAAAAATAATTATTAGGATTTTTTCTGAGATCTAATTGATTTAATATTTTTATTTATTTGATGTCGTATAAAAAATAGTTCTTATGAAAGTTGTTCAGTTTTTTTTCTAGATTAAGAATATGTACAGAAACATATAGGTTTCCATTAAAAAAAAAAACAGGACTTGACCTTGAAATACCCTTGAAAGCTTGTTCTAGGTCGACAAACAATAGCGTAGTTTATTTTCCCTCTTGATATATGCAAATCTACTTTTATTTGAAACTTTTTTTCATACAATGCACTGTTTTTGAGTTATAAGACTGTCTCAAGATAAAAAAAAACTCGGTATATCGGCGCGGTGAGGCGCGACCCGCAAAACAGGCCGTGGGAAGGCACCTTATTAGATCATTATAAATATTATTATATATTAGAATTTGATAATTTAATTAATAAAGATATTTATTTTTCTATTAAAATAATTTATTAGAATATCAATTTCATATTCTCTTAAAAAATCTAACAATTCGACGGAGGGTTCTTCAGGATTTAAAAGGTTCAACGAAAGAACCTCCGAGTATATTATTATTATTTTTAATTGCAATTTCATTCGAAACTTTGTAGCCAGTGATACATCTTGATGATGCCCATAGCTGGTGTAAATGTTGCTAAAAATATAAATTAAATTTTATTTTATTTTATTTGACTTCGATTAAAAATCGACATTTTTGCCTGAATTTAAAATTAAAAATAATATTAATAGTACCTGGAGGCACCGAGCGATGCTCGGTAACTTCTTCCTTCAGTTAAAAGCTTTATTTTAATATTATTTTTAATTTAAAATTCTGATAAAAAGGTCGATTTTTATTTTAGAGACGTTTTCAAATTGAAAAAATACAAATATATTTATATAGTATTCGACCACTGTACCCCCCATCTCCACCCTGCTCGACCCCACCCCCGAAACCTCACCCTACCCCCGGATCCCCCACCACTGCCCCCACCTTCTGCACACCCCACATCCACCACTTCCACCCCCGCTCCGCATCAAGATCGCTTTCTCATCCTCAAAACGTGTTAATAGAGTTTGTTTCATCAAATTCGTTAGATCCGTTTAAAAAAAAAAATACAAATACATATATATATATATATATATATATACCTGGAAGAGCGAGCTTTGTTCGGGTTTATAGTTAATGCTTGACAACAATACACCACAATCACAAAGTTCTTCAAGGCTTTTGAGAACAAAGATTTAAACCAACCCATTGTCTGCCTGGGTACAAAAGAAAAGAGGAACCCTTTTTAAATCCCTAAGATAAGATTGGCATTTGTCTACCTGAGAATAATTAATTTGATTACGAAAAAAACCCATCAAAAACAATTTTGTCGAATATGAGACCGTGACAGATCGAATTGTCAACCCAAAAACCCCCTAACCCGTGAATTTCATCAAAATCGGTAGAGTCGTTTTCAAAATAGAACCAAGATACAAACAAATATATAAATAAATAAATATACAATTTTTGCTCGTTTAATAAGAGTAGATATCGCTTTTAACTGAATCAAAAAATTACCGAGGATCGCTCGGTGTTCCAGGTACTATATATTATATATGTTTTTATCCCATCAACCAGAGGACACAATCTTATTGATTTCTATTAAGGAATCAATAAAAATCAGTAAACAAAATTTTTTTAACTAAATAAACACTGAAGTGCAAAAAAATCGACCCACCAATAAAAACTTTATAAATAGTAAATCATTTTTAATTTTTTTACAAGGAACCATACATTATTGAAATTATTGCTTATTGCAAGTGTAATTGCCACTTGTTGTTGACTTAGCCCTTGATTAATTAGGCACACAATTTGAACTGCTTGAACTTCAGAAATATCCATTTTGTATATTTTATCTTTCTATCAATGATGCTTAATTCAAAATTATTCATTTTATTGATATTTCAAATGGAATTTGATCTTTTATTAAAACTTTATTTAAATTAAAGTAATAGGGAAAAAGTAGGATAATTTGTAATTGTATTTTTTAATTTAATTTTACTTATTTTTACTATACCATACCATAGGGTATGGTCAAGTATTGTAATCGTGCATGAAAAAAGTGTTTTTTTCCTTCTTTTTTTTCAAAATATCTCAAAAACGGCTGAAACTATTTCGATTAAAAAAAATTAAGCGTAACCATGGCATTTTGCTCTACAAAAAAGCTCTAATAAGTGAACATCGAAAAAATTATATTTTTTGAGATAATAATTGTTTTGTCAAAATGTCTGTTAGTCTGTCAGTTAGTCTGTGCGTTACCAAATTTTTGTGGACGAGCTAGCTCAAAAACTAGTGTGAATTTCGAAACCAAATTTCAAACGTAGTTTTGGTCCATTGACATTAAGAGTTGATTATATTTTGGTCCATATCGACCGAAAATTAAGGGGGGTGGAGGGGGGGTTAAAAATTAAAAATCTAGGCCGTATGAGCAAACTCAACCAAATTTTGTATACATAATCAGTGGGATCCCAGAAGTCTTAAAATCAAAAACTAACCGCACAAGGGGGGGGGGGGGTGCTGGGTCAAATAATTAATATCTAGGCCATTTGACCAAACTCAGCCAAATTTTGTATACATAATCAATGGTACCCCAGAAGACTAAAAATCGAAAAACTAAACGCCCAAAATGGGGGGGGGGGTAAAAATTAAAAATCTAGGCCGTTTGAGCAAACTCAACCAAATTTTGTATACATAATCAGTGGGATCCCAGAAGTATAAAAAGCAAAAACTAACCCCCTCCCCTCCATGATTATAAATAATTTTATTAAATATTAAATATAAGTGAGGGGCCAGGTTGTATGGTAAAGTCAAGTGGATGGCCACATCAGAACACGTCAGCTTATTTTTTTAAAGTTCTTATAAAGTGTCATTAATTATTAGTCGTGTATAAATTTCAAGGGGGTGTAAATTAGGAGTGTCATGAAATAAATATTTTAATCATTCATATATCGTCTTCGGTAAGTTGCAGAGTCTTGAAATTTCAATCTTAAGGTATTTAGAGGCAAAAAGTTACCGAGCATCGCTATATGTTTATCGCATCAAGCAGAGGACAATCTTATTGATTTCTCTTAAGGAATCAATAACTCTGCTACTTACAGTAAACAAAATTTTTAGTTTTTACATACTTGTTACCTCTGTAGCATGAAATCCCACCTTATTAATATTTTTTTTTTTTTTTAAGTAAGTAAGTAAGTTGAATTTATTATTCAACTTTAGATAATTTTCTATATATATATTTTAAATTGCACAATGACACATTTACATACATACACACACACACACACACACCGACTGACGGCCAAAGAAAGAAAAAGACAAGACAAGAAACGAGAGATAAACTTTGCAAAATAATTATATAGTCACATATTGATAACAAATATATTATATTATATGTGCGTGGTTTTATTTTCGCTCATATATATATTTTTTATGCTCTTGTTTGCCATTTAACCGAGTCAAGTGGTGGTTGTGTTTGTTTCTATTTATAATACGTGAGTGAGTGGGCGTGCTTTACCCGGGACCATGGGCCCACAAAAATAAATAAAAGGACGAATTATATATACACTGGAAAGACTGACTGATGAAGATCAAAAAACAAATTAAAAAATTGTATAGGTAGGTGAACAATAATCAATTTATTAGATACCTTTTATAGTTTTTAAGGAATTTGGTGTTGGTACTTGGTGAAACATTTTTTAAAATTATTGGATAAAAATACTTGGTAGGTTTCACATTAAGATATAAAAAAATAAAACGAATTTATTTTTGGAGAATCTTTAATCTCGATATATATATTTCGGGTGACTAACCCATCTTCAGGAGAAACAGAAAGTGACTTTTGCCAGCCAGGGGCTTCGCCCCACGTGGCTGCTTTATTGATGTTTTATTAGTTACAGAGAATAAATATAATTATATATATATATATATATATATATATATATATATATATATATATATATATATATTTGGTTTTAATCTTTAAAATACATTTTTAAAGAAATTCCAAAAGCTAATTAATTCTTTTCAGTTAGTTTAGTTAGTATAGTTTCAATAATCATTTTATAATTAACTTTGAAATAAATAAATAATATTGAAATGAATGAATGAGCTCGAATACAAAAGCCAAAAGGCTTAGTTCTTTTGAAATGGCTGAGGGTCTTAAATACAATAGAAAAAGGATGAGGTGAGATTCCCAAGGGTATTTTTAAGAAAAATGATTTTTAAATAACATATTTTATTTTAAATTAAATATTTTATCATCTATATATATATATATAATCAAAAGCTTGGCTGAAACTTTTTTTATTTTTTTCTACCCTATTAAAGACGGTTTTCAGAATTTTTTAAAAAATTTTCACCCAACCCAAAAGAAGTTAGGAATTTTTGAAAAAATAGCTTTTTTTTAAATAACCATAACTTTTTCAAAAATTTAGTTATCATGACGTTTTTTTTTAAATTTACTTTAAAAAAATAGATAGTTTTTTTAAATCTTTGTTGCAATATTAAATTCTTCTTCAACGATAATGTAGTTAGAACTATTGAGAATGAATGACACTCAAAAATCTGACACACAGGGCCGCCAACACTTGTTTTTTTAAATTGAAAGTTTTTTGCCGAGAGTAGCAGAATTTTTATATATTCAAGGAGACAATAAAAGAGTGTGTCTTCTGCTGGAATTATAAATTTTATTTGTCGTTCCAGCAGAAGACACACTCTTTATTGTCTCCTTCAACTTGTTTTTTGCTAGTTTAGTTCTTTTATTGTTTGGCAAGTTATGTTGGCTAACCTGAATTTTTTGTTTTTCCTGAATTTTCCAATTTTCCGGGCAACTTTTCCAATTTTTTTTTACGTATTAACCTGAATTGGACTATTACGAACATTTAAAAAAATTAGCCAAATCGGTCGAGGCATTTGAGAGATCTGCGCTTACAAAGAAACAGAAATTCATTTTTATTATATAGAAGATATTTGAACAAAAACAAAATTAATCGATCATTAAAAAAACGATCAATGTTGTTTACCATTTATTCTCCCACCATTGAAATTTTAATACAATTTTTGATTTGCATGAAAATGAATACGCAATAACTTCTAAATTCGAAATGATTTTTTTTATTTAATTTAAATTTGATTTTGGGCTCTAAACTGTCGACTTATTGAATTATTTTATTGGTATTTTTAACCGATTTCCAAAAAAGGAGGAGGTTATCAATTCGACTGAATTTTTTACTTTATCCAATGCGAAGCATGGGAGAAAGTATTGGAATCGCTCTCGCGGCAAGCGCGACTTCAAAGGGTCCTCAGGTAAAGACTACGGAACCCATAGACTCAATTAAGGTCACAAATTGAAATATTCAATGAGATTGAATTTTAGCACGTGACGGTTTTGCCAAAAATTACCTGGAATCTCGTCGATAGGCCAAAAAGTGCCATTTTTTTTGGAAGTGCGTGGGCATGGATGGATGGATGTGTGTGTGTGTGTGTGTTATCGTTTTTTCGTCCACGATTTTTTCCATACCTTTGCGCCGATGAAATGAAAACCTACCATTAGTTTAACAAAATGAAGCGCTGATTAGTTTTTGGTACATATCGGTCCACAAACATTAGTACTTTATTTCAGTACTTTTTTAGTTTTTTCTAAATATCTTGAAAATGAATTAACCAATTTTGATGAAATTTAATATCCTAATTAAGTACCTTAGGGACCACAAAAAAGGTTTTATAAAGTTTTTAGTAAAATTATATTTTAAAGTACTTTACTCAAGAAAATATTAATATTTCAAATGAATTTGGATAAAGTTTAGCAACGATCCGTTGCAGTTTATTTTTTGTATCTATGTTATTCGATTTCTTCGTCAATTGTGAACCGGTTTTGATTATTTTTGATAGATAACTATCATACTTGTTAAAACCCGACATAGGTGAGTGTGGACATTTCTTTAAGTTTATGTATATGACCCCCCCCCCTTGTATTCTGAAGCGTGGTAGAAATCGCAAATTATTCGAGATGATTGTATTCCAAATGTATTTCTATTAAGGAGGGGAGATGTCGAATAAATTTGCTGACCAGTTCTAGCCATTCAGAGAGAGAAGACGTTTCTTGTTATAATTCGAGGCGTGTGGCAGCTAATTCAAAGAATGAATAAAGAGATGAATGAGTGTATGAGTGTGTGGAAGCCGAAGATATATTTACTAGAAGAAACATCAAATTCAAATTTAACCAAGAGGGGGAGTTATGAATGGGAAATCTTCAGTCGGGGGTGAGGAAGAGGGTTCCCATAAAAAGCTGCAAAAACCAGTTTCGCCACGCGAATAATTCATTCAACAGGTGGCACGTGTATGCAAATTCTATTCGAACACACACATACAATTTTATCAAATGGTAATCCATATATAGGGTGAACCAGAAGTAGCTGGATAGAGTAGGTGAACTGATATTAAAAATCTTTTAATTTAGTAGGCAGACGTTGTCACTTGGGTAATACTATAGCAGAGCTTTTTAAACTTTTTCGGCGCCATGCCAGGTAGGACAAGAGATTCTACGAATATCCACCAAGTATATTAAAAGTACATAAATATTCCAATTATTCTCAGGAGATTATTGGACGAATCTTCCGGGTATATCCTTTGGTGGATAATCTAAGAAAATATATTTTCCACATTTTTGAACTGAAAGTTCTGAAGCTAAAGAGCCTCAAAAGCTAATCAGTTCTCTGTAATTATAAAAATACAAACATTTTTTCAACTTATTTGTACAGCTTTCTGTTTTTCACGTTATTGTAGGTAAACAGAATCCAAATACACACAGACGGAAAAAAATTATCTTTCTCAATTTTTCATACGTTTTTAGCCACATTTTTTTTTTTAGTTAATTCAATACCAGGAAAATTCAGTATCTATACTTGGCCTGCCTACCATCAGCGTTCGAGTAAAATAATCTAATGTGCGCACCACATGACAATCACTTTACAATCTACCTTTCTTTGAATTAAAAAAATAATAATAATAATCACTAGAGCCGTTTTTGAGAAAAAAATATCAACATCGAACATGCCTCGAGTAAATGGATACTGGCTCGAATCCAAGCAAAATCTTGAGGTATTTTTTCTAGCCTATATCCCTAGGTAAAGTTTCAAATTTCGATGCTTTGAGACTTTCCATAGAAAGGAAGCCGTTTTAAATATAAACATTGAAAATGTTTATAGTGAGGTTGACCACGAAAAATCATCACAAAAATCCTACACGGAAAAGTGAAACACTTTTGGCTACGTGATTCATCATTATATATATATATAGTACCTGGGCCACCGAGCGATGCTCGGTAACTTTTTGCTTCAGTTAATAGCTATATTTTAATCCTCGAAACCCCTCTCGCCCCCCGGACCCCCACCACTTCACCCCACCTCCTGCACCCTCCCACCCTACCTCCCACATACACCCCCTGCCCCTGAAACCCCGTATCTCCCCCTGACCCCTCATCAACACTACAACCCACGTCCTGCACCCCCACATCTAGCCCCACCCGTGCCCACGCACCCAGTTTTTGCATTTCTAGTCTTCAGTGGCCCACAGATTATGTATATATTGGTATATAAATAAATTCGGTATAGTTATTTTTTTAATTAAATAACAATTTTTGAGTTCATCATTTAAATTGTCAAATTAATATTTGTGGGATTTAAAACTCGATTTTTAACCAATAAAATTACCCAACTTTTAATATATAATAATAATTATAATGATCTTATTGTGGGATATAAAATTAAAAAATCAATTATTTATTAAAAGGAAATTGAATAAAAATGTAAATATAGATTTTTATCGAGACAACCACCTGTGAATAATTTTTTTTTTTTTTTTTTTTTTTTTTTTGGCTTTTCGGCCTTTCTAGCCATAAGCCCAATTACGATACTAGCTATATTTTTAAAATTTGTCTCTGACTCCCGGGGTCAGATTTTAGCTGGCTGCCTCGAGTCGGATTCGAACCTGGTCCCCTGGTTAGCTCGCCTGTCACGCTACCGCCTAGCCTACCGACCCCCACCTGTGAATAATTATTTCAATTAACAAAAAACCCATCAAAAACAACTTAGCCGAAGATGAGACCGTGACATATCGAATGACCAACACAAAACCCTCCTAACCCGTGAATTTCATCCAAATCGTTAGAGCCGTTTTCGAGATCCCGACCGGATATATATATATATATATACAATTTTTGCTCGTTTAATATAAGTACCTGGAGCCACCGAGCGATGTACGGTAACCCCTGACACCCCACTCAACTGTCCCTTCTCTTCGGTAATGCGAAGGGTCTTTCGAGATCCATAGGGGCTGCATCTTTACTGCTGCTACTACCCCTTCTTGCATTCGATTGCATTAAAAAAAAGAAGCTAAGAGTGCGCTATAAACAAGTCATAGTGCTTATAGCAATAGAATTGGGAGAAATTTAACATTTTCTTATAGGACAGGCTGAATCATTTTGGAAGATGATCGATTTCCATCTCAGGAACTGTGCGGAGTTTAACACACAAGAATTAATTTCTAACTCCGACCCTCACTCACACCAAGCAGTATCCGTTTGGGAAGGTCCGAAAATATATTTTTAAATAATCTAATGTTAAATTTAAAAAATAACGAATATGATGCCGTATTTCATGGAATTTGCAAAAAAAAAAACAAAAAAAAAAAACCGAAGATTAAAATAAAATTTCAAAAAATGAGGATACCTTTTTTGATAATAAAAAAATTAGATAAAATTACAAGGTGGGTTTCACAGAAAATAAAATAAAACAAAAGTGAGTTTTGATGATGATTGTTTTCTGATTCCTGAAGATGGGCTGACAACCCGAAATATATCGAAATCAAAACTCACTTTTGTTTTATTTTATTTTTTGTGAAACCCACCTCGTAATTTTTTTATTATTAAAAAATGTTTCACCTTGAACCAACACCTATCTCCTTAAAAGTTAGTGGTACTTTTTTGGACGCCATCCCCTGGTTGAAAAGTCTGATATAAGAAGATTCGGTTTCTCGAAAACTGCTCTAAAGATTTCGATGAAAATCACAAATTAGGTGTTTTTCGGGTCGATAAACCGATCATCTGTCAGATCTTCAGATAACTTTAATTTTTTACTTTACCATACAGGATATGGTCAAGTATTGTAATCGTGCATGAAAAAAGTGGTTTTTTTCACTTATTTTTTTCGAAATATCTCAAAAATGGCAGAAACTATTTTGATTAAAAAAATTGAGCGAAACCATGGCATTTTGTTCTACAAAAAATCCCTAATAAGTGAACATCGAAAAAATTATATTTTTCGAGATAATAATTGTTTTGTCAAAATGTCTGTTAGTCTGGTTGTTAGTCTGTGCTTTACCAAATTTTTGTGGACGAGCTAGCTCAAAAACTAGTGTGAATATCAAAACCAAATTTCACAAGTAGTTTGGTCCATTGAGATTAAGAGATGATTAGATTTTGGTGCATATCGACCCAAAATTAAGGGGGGGGTGGAGGGGGGGGTTAAAAATGAAAAATCTAGGCTATTTGAGCAAATTCAACCAAATTTTGTATTTAGTTTTTTTTTTGTAGATTAAGCAGACGTATAGAAAAATATAGGGTTCCATTTAAAAAACAGAACATGACATTGAAATACCCTTGAAAGCTTGTTCTACTTCGACAAACAATAGCGTAGTTTAGTTTCCCCCTCGATATAAACAAACTTTTATTTGAAACTTTTTCCATATAATGCAGTGCTTTTGAGTTATAAGACCATGATAAAAAAAAAACTCACCCGGTATATCTATGTAAGTAGTAGTAGTGAAAGTAAAAGCCAAATAGTTGTTTAATAAAAGCCCGAGAATCATCGTTCTAAATGATAAGCTGAAATTTGGCACACTAGTTTCTAATAATAAGCTGTAAGTATTTGGTATTTTATGTTTTCTATCTCAAACCGTTTGTTAACTAAAAAATAAAACATTTTTTGACGTGACAACGTCTTATAAATCGATGAAGCAGGCTGCACACTCGAAAAAACATGACTCATCTTAGGCGTTCCATTTAAGGCTTGAAGTGCAAGCGAGAGCGCGGAACGAGCTGTTTCTTTCTATCTTCTCTCTCACTCGCACCCTCCCTAGCCCCAATGCCCAACTCATATTCCATCTCTTTCCCTCTTGAGCGCTCTACTCTAGTCTGGCTGCTTGCTTGCTCACTCATATATATATATATATAAACCCTACTATGTCCTGTCTATTTTCAACTTCCTCTGATGGACATTCAACAAGTGATCTATCCTAAATAATTATAGATTTTTTTAAAAACTAAGAAAAACCTAGGGAACGGGGGGGGGGCCTTTTTTATAAAAGGACAGAGAGAGGAGAAACTCATGAGCAAGCAAGAAGGCGATAAATGAATGTGCAAGAAGGATCGCGCGCTTTTAAATTAGATAGAACGAGAGGGAAGGAGATTTTCGATGGAAAGGATAAATACAGCACTCACGACGAAGAGGAAGAAAAAGAACAAAGTTAGCTGCGCAATAGATGGAGAAAAATCGGTTGTCTGTAAAGTCGGTTTACTGACGATAGTTGAACGTGACAACGTCATAAGAAAATACTGATGGAATGGTATTTTCTTATGACGTTGTCACGTTCAACTATCGTCAGTAAACCGACTTTATAGACAACTGATTTTTTCCTTCATTTTAGCTTTGTATTTTTAATTGAAAATAGAAATGCAGGAAAAACACCTATATATATATATTGCTAATAATTAACTCGTTTAGTAAGTGGCTTTATAACTTTTTGTTTTCCTTAATTTTATCCACATTTGCTTTAACGATAAACTTCGACGTTATTTAAAGTAGATTAGTGATAATTATTATAGTATTTATACCTAACAAGCTGCGTCAGGAGTGCCTCCGGCACGCCCTCTGCACCTTGGCCCTCCGGGCGGCGGCCCTGGCGGGCAGCGTCTCGAGACGGCCAAAAGTTTGTTTGCAATATAATTTTGTTCAACTGTATTTTAATTAAATAGGTATATTTTATTAATTAAAAAATCAGCTCCAAGAAATAATTTAACTCATTGCGAAAGCAAAATAAAAAATATTTTTTATAGATTGTAGATATTATTTATTTTGAGCATATTAAAAAAAAAAAATTGATATTTAGGTACTAAATAAATTTATTATATAAAAATTTCATGTATTCTATTTTTATTTAAATTTAGACAATTATCTTAACACGTTTTCATTATGTCTATTAATTAATTTTTTGAATTTAGGAGTGAACACTTACATATATTATATTCCTCCGTTCGAATATATAAGTCTCTTCAAGGCCTTTGATAACAATGAATTAACCCAAACCCATTGTCTGCCTGGGTACAAAAGAAATGAGAAACCTTTTTTAAAACGCCAAGATTGGCATTCTTCTACCTGAGAATAATTAATTTAATCGTGTGAAATCAAATCAAACCGATTTGGCCCAAAATTTAGATAAACCACCCGGAGCAGTAAACAAACATATGGAGTAAATATGGTTTCGATACGTTCTGTGGCTTAGGCATGGGTCGATCACGCACATACACACTAAGGATTATATATATATATATAGATATAACATTTTAATTTTAAAGTTCAGGGAAAACAAAATATATCTATAATATAATCATAATACTTCTTCAAGGCCTTTGATAACAATGAATTAACCCAAACCCATTGTCTGCCTGGGTACAAAAGAAATGAGAAACCTTTTTTAAAACCCCAAGATTGGCATTCTTCTTCCTGAGAATAATTAATTTTTTTACTTAAATTCGTGTGAAATCAAATCAAACCGATTTGGTCCAAAATTTAGATAAACCATCCGGAGCACTAAACAAACATATGGTATGGATATGGTTTCGATACGTTCAGTGGTTTAGGCGTGGGTCGATACACACTAAGGATTATATATATATATATATATATATATATATATATATATATATATATATATATATATATATCGATAATCATTGGCGTAGTTAGGGAATTTTCCTAGGGGAGAGCGGCAGTGGCGGCGCCAGGGTTGAGCGAGGTGTGGCGACCGCCCAACCAAATTGCAAACAATTGCAGTTTTTCCTTCATAAAATGAAAATTACTCATCCTAAGAACTTGATTTTTATCTAATTCTGTAGGAAATCTTATTGACTTGAATGTTTACTTGGACCACTTATTAGATAATACTCTTAGATTTATAGTTATCCAACATTTTCCATGACGCTTTTGAGAATTCGGATCATATCCTGTCCGGAAAATGTAGAATATCTATAAATCAAAGAGTTTTAACAAAAAGTGGTCCAAGTAAACGTTCAAGTCAACAAAATTTTCTAGACAATGAGATAAAAACCAAGTTTCTAGAATGAGTGTTTTTCAGTTTATGATAGAAAAACTGAGATTTTTGCAAAAAATTGCATTTTTTTCAAAATCTCAACCTGATTACGACACGGGTTACCATTATCCAATTAATATGAAACTTTGTTTAAATTGTAGCAAATTTAATCTAGTTATAAAATGTAAAGAATCTTCTTTGTTGAAAACGTTCTACTTCATGGTCAAAATCAAAAAAAAATCGAAAAAATTGCGTGTTTTAGGGATATTCAAAAGTTATCCTGGCGTCTGTTTGTTGGATCCTCATTAAAAATCGAACTACTAAACCAATTTTTCATTTATTTTGTTTGATCAACTTGAAAATTTATTTTCTTTAATTTATTATAGAACGGTTATTTATAAAATATGAACTGTTTTCGAGTTATAAGCGAAAAACTGGAAAAAGTCCGAAAATTTCGAGGTTTTTCGGCCACTAAAAGTTGTCCCCCCCAATTTTTCGAGGTCACAAACTTAGATTTGGCATACCCAAACCATACCAAACAACCCTAAAAAATCTTTTCCCGCAATTAATATAAGCTGAAACCCCCCTATTTACCGGGCTATATGGAGATCTACATTTTTCAATCTGAAGAATAAAATTAATCTCATAGCATTAATAGTTATTGAGATATTGACTCGATTTTTCATGTGTCTGGGGGGGGGGGGCAGTGACCCCTTGCCCTTCCCCCTTAACTACGCACATGCTAATAATTTATGTAATATATAAATATATATGTAAATGAGAAATAAAATTTAAATAGACACTAAATAATGATAAACTTGGTGATCACCCTTTGGATTAACTAAATTTTTCAAAATATTTTTTTTTTTTTTTTTGTGAGATGCAAGCAACACGATTATTTTAGTTATCACGTCAACAGTCGCATTCAAGGACTTGCTTAGCGATATAAATATTTGCGTACATTTATTGAACATGCCATGGGCATTTACATATAAGCATATATATATATCCATAATAGATATTTTCCCCCTTCGTTTCATTATTTATAGATTGGCTTACTTGAGTGATTGATTGATTATTGTAATAATCTATTATTATTTATTTATTTTAATTGTTTTGTTGTTTATTCTTTTTAAATGTAAAACTAAAAGCTTAACAAAATGCAACATTTTTCTAGATTATTTTGTTAATTTTCCTTTTAATTTTTGAAAATAATAAGTACTTAAATTGGAATGACATTTAAGGAAATTATTCGGTAAGCTCTAGAGAGGCGGCATATAGTAAGTAAATAAGGGGTTTTTCAATAGGGACGACGCATTTTGTTTTTGATATTTCTCGAATAGGAGTGAAGTTGGCTTCGCATTTCTTTCAAATTTTTGAAACGTCACTCTATGCCAGTGGTTCCCAACATGGGGGCGATCGCCCCCAAGAAGGCGATTTGGGTTATCAAGGGGGCAAGGGGGCAATAGATAAGTTAAGATTTGCCGATGACATTGCCCTTCTAGGAAGCAATAAAAAAGAATTAGAGGACGCTATGAATGGAATTAACCAAATCCTAATAGAAGAAATCAAAATGAAAATAAACAAGAATAAAACCAAGGTCCTAGTATGTACAAAAAAAGAACAAACGAGACAGGAATGCATCAAAATTAACAAAGAAAACCTAGAAGGAGTTAAGGAATTCCGCTACCTAGGAAGTAAAATAACATGGGATGGGAGGAGCGAAAACGAAATTAAATCAAGAATTGCCCAAGCAAAAATGGGGTTTAATTCAAAACAAAAACTACTATGCTCCTCCTCAATCAGCTTAGAAAACAGGAAGTTGCTATTGAAGACATATGTATGGAGCATAGCCATGTACGGGTGTGAAACCTGGACAATTAGAAAAGCGGAGAGAAAGAGATTAGAGGCTTTCGAAATGTGGTGCTACAGAAGAATGATAAATATCAAATGGATGGATAAAATTACAAATGAAGAAGTTCTTGGAAGAATCGGAGAAAGAAGAACCTTGTGGAAGAGTCTGAAGAAGAGAAGAGGTCAGATGATGGGGCACACACTGGGACATGGGGGACTGCTTAGGGATATCTTGGAGTGGGAGGGGGGAAAGAAAAGGGGAAGGGGAAGACCCAGATTAGAATATTTCAACCAAATAATTGGGGATATGGGATGCCAGACATTTAGAGAGGTCAAACAGCTGGCGGGGGACAGAGTCGAGTGGAGACGGATTGTTTCATCAAACCAGTCTTAGGACTGTATACTCAATGATGATGATGAATAGATAAGTGGGGGCGATTTGGGGGCGATGAGTATTCAAAGGGGGAAGAATTAAAATAATACAGTATACCAATACCTCGCTTTGCGTCGTTTCGTTTTGCGTTTTTTCGAAGTTGCGTCGCTGCTTAATTAGTACTAATTTTCACTGTGCGTCGTTATATTTTCGAGGTTGCGTTGTTTTGGGTTCGAGTCTTTAATTTTTTTTTGAAAATTTTCTTTTTTTTTCTAAAAGATGGCACCACTTTTGTTTCTAATTGCGCCATGCTATCAACATAAATGAATTGCTAACCTCGCACAACCAAGAATTCTCTAATGAAGAACTATTGCAACTGGAATTGCAATTTGCTAATGAAGAAGATGACAGTGACCGTTCAATAGAAATCTCCGAAGAACAAAATGTATCCTCCTAACAAATTTCCAAAGCGATGTGTTTGATTGACGAAGCTAGATTTTTTTAAAAAACGATCCTGACATCGGAAGGAGTTTTAAAGTGTTCCAGGCGGTAGCTACGAATATCAATTGCTACAATCTATTTTACGTTGAAAAAAAAGCTGTTCAGCAAACATTGGCCCAATTTTTTGTAAAAGAAAGCCGACTTACGACAACAGCCACTATGGACTCATCAGACAGTGATTAATTTTAATTTTGTTTTTCATAAATTAATTGAATAGTTTATTTTGTTTTAATTGAATCCTTTTTTTTTTGTTTTTTATATGTATGTAATAAAATTTTATATTATTTTTGTTTTTTAAATGTTTACTTTGTTCAATTTTCTTTTTAAAAAGTAGTATTTTGGTAACCCTGGAACCTATCTTCGATCTTTACATGGTTTGCTATAGAAAATCTTAATTCACTTTGCGTCGTGTTTTTTTTTTTGGAACGTAACCCCGACGCAAAGCGAGGTATTGGTGTACAGATAACAAGACTCCTGAACTCCCAGAAGACAAAATCCCAATTTTTACTGATTACCTTGACCAGTTAAAAACTGACATGCAATCAAGATTTGAAGATTTGACCAAGTTACAAATTCCGGATTTGATTCTAAATCCATTCTCGTTTGAAGCTGTGGATTTGCTTGATAACTATTTGCACACAGAGTTTCTAGATCTGAAGTATGACTTTGAGGAGAAAACCATTTTCAAGCAGAGCGGTTACGAGTTAGCTTGGGTGAAGCTTATGGACACTTACCCACAACTGTGGGGGAAAATTGAACCACTTCTCATATTTGCCTCGTTAATTAATATATATTTAATGTTTCTTAATTTAAAATCTATTGGTGTTTTTTCATTCGAGTTCAAATGAATACAATATTATCTCGACACAAAGTCTAAATCAAAAATATATAGTTTTAGTAATAGAAATCAAGATATAAATATTAATATTGCATTGGTGTAATGGCTAGAGCTGATGCCCTTAGTTCAAGAGTTCGTCGGTTCGATTCTGGGCAAGAGGGTAATTTTTTTAAAGAAAATTCTCTCAGCGTTGTTACAAATTAATCTAGGCTCTTATATATAGTATATTTCGTGTTTGTCTTGTGGTTAATCTTGTAAACTGCAAAACGAATAAATAATAATTAGAGTGAATTCTAGTAAGGAAATTAATCGCAGAATTTGTTCTTTTTGCTCTCTCGGTTCTAGTTTGCTATCTGTGTGTGTGTGTGTGTGTGTGTGTTGTTGTTGAGTGTTGGAGTGCTGGTGATACGCGGATGGTAGGGAGGGATCGCTATCTTGTTTTGGCACATTCGCCAATGCCAATTGCTCTAACCGTGTCTATGTTGCTGTAGGTCGTGTCTAGGGGGCTGGCCACCACCCTACCCTCCCTCACTCGGCTACATGTTGACCCAGGTCGGGAGCAGAATGCGATAAATGCTGCTGCTCATCTCTCTGGCACGTGCCGCGCCCACTGCAGAAAATTCGCAATGCCGAATTCGCAATACACGTTCTGTTCTGCATTCCTAGCCCGAGCCTCTATCCTCCCAGACTACTCTCCCCCCCCCCCCCACCATACATCCATCCCCTCCACTCCTCTACAACAATAGTTTGTTTACAAAACAGAAAATTAAAAAAAAAAAACTGGGCCGAATCCTTAACCTTGCTCAATGGAACAACAACAACAACAAACCGAGCAATGAATGAATGAACAGCGAAGGAGGGGGCAATGAATGAGTACTTACGCACCCGCCCCTCCACTCCCTCCCACTTCATCATCAAATTTACGACCCTCGCTCACGAACCTTACCGTTTCTTAAACAGTTACTTTGCATTCATTAATACTCAGATTTTTGTTTTGTTTTTTTACGGGATAATCTTATTTCTTATTCCAAAAAAGAAACTCCTAAAATAGTGTATCATAACAACGCCTTATAAAAATTATTTTTAAGAAAAAAATAAAACCGACTTCAAAAAATTTAATGTAACAAATAAAATTAAGAACTCAAAAATCAAATATAATGCACTAAAAGGTATAAAATAATTATCTTATTTAGTGAAGGAGACAATAAAAGAGTGTGTCTTCTGCTGGAATTATAAATTTTATTTATTTATAACGAGACTATAGTTTCGAGGGCTTTGCCCTCTTCATCAGTCTATTACAATGGATTCATAGGAATTAATTTATGAATGAAAGGTTAACATCTTTCATGTGGTTAGGTTAAGAAATTACACAGGGTGGGCAAGTTAAGAATTGACATTTATACTTGTTTTATTATTTTAACTGTAGGTGGCGATCGTTATCTTATTTAGTTACATCCGAGGGGTGAACCGCGATTGGAATTAGGTGTACACCGTCTTTGGAATTATTTGGAATTCATTAGATAATCTATTAATAAAGGGTGTGTAGTTTCACAGTGAATGAAATAAAACTCAAAGAGGTTTATACAAACTCAATATATTTCGGATTATTAGTCCATCATCAGTTAATACTGAGTATTAACTTGTAAACTCCTGATGATGGACTAATAATCTGAAATATATTGAGTTTGTATAAACCTCTTTGAGTTTTATTTCATTCACTGTGAAATACACACCCTTTACTCTATTAATTAACATCATGTTTCACCTAAAACCTACACCACTTTCCATAAGTAAAATAGATAATCTATTGTCATCTATTGTTTTCTACTTGGAAGTGGAAGTAGGTGTACACGATTTTAGCTCGCGGTTTACCCCTCGGTTACAACTAAACGATGAAATTGTTACATGAAATCACTTTTTGAAGTCGGTGCCAAACATATATATTTTATGAATCAACTCGACGGATCTTACTTAGTACGGTGGGTAAGCTCACTTACCTATATAGCAGAAGTGGCCAACCTGTGGCTCGCGAGCCACATGCGGCTCTTTGAAGGATTATTTGTGGCTCTCGATATAGATTTCAAGACTTGAAATATTTTAAATCGTCTCTAGATTTTTTTCTTGAAATTAACATACTTCAAGGTGAGTTTTCCATTTCCAGTATAATTATGACCCAAAAAGCATCTGGAGAATTTTTTTTTTTTTTTTAATGCAATCGAATGCAAGAAGGGGTGCACCAGTAAAGATGCAGCCCCTATGGATCTCGAAAGACCCTTGCATTACCGAAGAGAAGGGAAAGTTGATTAAGTGAGAGGGTGTAGACGTAGGTGTCTATGCACTCCGGTTTTGAAGGTTTGAAGATTATAAGTGCTGGGAAAGATGGAGGCTGGGAGAGAGTTCCAGTTCCTTGAAGTCATGGGGATATATGTATTGGCGAATGAAGTGGTCCGGCACTTTTCCAATTTGACCGCGAGAGAGTGTGATTAATAGAAGAATATCAAGCTCTACAATTAAAATATAAGTCGACGTCGATTACCGAATTTTGGAAATTTGTACCAGAATCGAAGTATCCTGAATTAAAAAAGGTGCTTGTCGAATTATTTCAATATTCGGAACAACGTGCTTATGTGAATCATTTTATTCCACTTTAAATTTCGTGAAATCCAAACACCGATCAGTATTAACTAACCAAAGCATCTCAAAGAATTACCGAGAAGTACTGTCACCAATTATTCACCAAATTTTAAAGAATTATCAAGAGAAGTGAAATAAATGTGTTTAATTTTTAATATTTAAATTCAATACACATATTTTGTACTTGTATTTATGTTTTCAATAAATATAATTTCTGTAAAAAAAAAAATTTAATATCTTTTTTTGCATACCTTTTAAAAATACGTATTTATTTGCTGCTCGCGAAACATTTCAAATTTTGAAAAATGGCTCGGACCATCAAGTAGCTTGGCCACCCTGCTATATAGTTTGTTTAGCACCGACTTCAAAAGTGATTTCATGTTAATATTTCGTCGTTTAGTTGTAACTAAATTAGATAATTATTTTATACCTTTTAGTGCATTTTATTTGATTTTTGAATTCTTATTATTTTATTGGTTGCATTTAATTTTTTTGAAGTCGGTTTTTTTTTTCAAAAAAATAATTTTTATTTTTCTCTTTTTAGTGATGTTAACAATGGTGATACCTTGCATTCATCTCGTTAGAAAGCGTCGGGCGAATGAATCAGAAAATGATCATATAAAATTCAATTCATGAATAGATAAATTCTCTCTAAACGATAGCGGGTTTTAAATGAACGTTTTGAGATTGTTTTTTATAAAATATTTTATATATTATAATTTCGATTATTTGCTCATCAGAATTGGAGATTTACGTTATTTTGTCATTGATCTTATCATCATAACTTGATCAAATTAATATAGGATCACCCTAAGGTACCACCTTTTCAATAAAAGAAGAATCATTGAAATCGGTCCATAAACAAAGAAGTTATGCGTGAACATACATAACAAAAAAAGGTCCACTACCAATAAAAAATAAACTGCAACGGATCGTTGCTAAACTTTATCCAAATTCATTTGAAATATTGATATTTATATTCCTTTATTATTAATCAGATACAATTCTACATTGGATTTTTGACATTTCGGTTATTATTGGTAACCATTGCTGAAGAAGCTTATCTATTCTGACTTAAATGAACTATAATAAACCGATGAATGAATAAATTTTAATGAATTTTAAATAAAGAATTTAAAAAAAAAGTACTATCTTACTCTAGAGTAAAGTATTTTAAAATATAATTTTACTAAAAACTTTATTTAATCTTTTTTGTGGTCCCCAAGGTACTTAATTAGGATATTAAATTTCATCAAAATTGGTTAAGTCATTTTCAAGATATTTAGAAAAAACTAAAAAAGTACTGAAATAAAGTACTAATGTTTGTGGACCGATATGTACCAAAAACTAATCAGCGCTTCATTTTGTTAAAATAATGATAGGTTTTCAATTTCAATTCAATCGGTGCAACGGTGTGGAAAAAATCGTGGACGAAAAAAATGATAACATACATCCATCCCACGCACTTCCAAAAAAATGGCACTTTTTGGCCTCTCGACGAGATCCCAGGTAATTTTTGGCAAAACCGTCACGTGCTAAAATTCAATCTAATTGAATACTTCAATTTGTGACCTTAATTGAGTCCATGGGTTCCGTAGTATTTATCTGAGGACCCTTTGAAGTCGCGCTTGCAGCGAGACCGATTACAATACTTTCCCCATGCTTCGCATTGGATAAAGTAAATAACGGGACCAATCGTGAACTAGATGGAACCTAACGCAAAAAAAATAATAAAAACCGGTTCACAATTGACGAAGAAATCGAATAACATAGATACAAAAAAAAAAAATTCAGTCAAATTGATAACCTCCTGCTTTTTTGAAATCGATTAAAAATACCAATAAAATAATTCAATATGTCGACAGCTTAGAGCCCAAAATCAAATTTAAATTAAATAAAAAAAATCATTTAAATTTAGAAGTTATTACGTATTCATTTTAATGCAAATCAATAATTGTTTTAAAATTTCAATGGTGGGAGAATAAATGGTAAACAACATTGATCGTTTTTTTAATGTTCAATTAATTTTGTTTTTGTTCAAATATTAAACAATAAAAGTTGTAATTAGATAGATAAGTAGCTGTTGAAACTTTTAGTTTTGTGATTGATTTTAATGAAGTATAAATTTTTATTCAAATCATACATAATTAATTATAACTCTTTATTGAACACAATATAACTACAATGTTTCGATCGCTAAATAACACACTCGTTATACGAGCCCCGTCCCATCTCAATTAGCCCACCAATATTTTTTCTTTTTAAATAAAATTATGCTAATTCACGGTAAATTTAATTTAAATATTTATTTTTATTATCATTTGGAATAACATTTTAAACAATTTAAAATATTTTATTGTAACATTTAACTTAAAATTATTTTTTAATTGTTAAAAACATATTTTTATATAAAAAATAGTTCTTTGCTTTTCACGATTTTTTTTTTAAGAATCTTTGAATATGTGAAATAATCAAGTAGGCTTTGCCTTTTTCCAACAAAAGAAAGTTTGTTTTGTTTATTATTAGTAAAAATGACTCGTGGAAAGGTTGTTGATGAAAAAATTCGCTCAATTATTATCAATTTATTTAAAAAGGGAAAATCAAACGCGGAAATTGGCGATCTAGTTAATTTATCAAAGTTTACTGTCAGAAATATTATTCGAGTTTATAAAACAACGGGTACAATAGCTACAAAACCTCGGTATGCGTCGAAATCCAAAATATCAGATGCTGATAGACGGGCATTGAAGAAGATTATTAGAAAAAACAGGCGTTCGAACTATGGTGAATTATCTGTTCTTTGGAGCGATGCTGTGGGGCAAAGTGTTTCAAGATCCACGTGCCATAGAGAAGCCCTTAAGTTAGGTTTTAAAACTTACAAGGTAATTTTATTGCAACTTATTCAAATTTTTTTTTGTAATTTTACTAATTTTTTTTAGGCGAAAGAAAAGCCACTCTTGACATTAAAACAAAAGAAAAACCGGCTTAAATGGGCTAAAAGTCACATTAATTGGACGAGTGATGAATGGAATAGTGTCCATTGGAGTGATGAGTCTCGTTTTGAAGTTTGTGTTGGGGACAATCGAAGCAGAGTTATTCGTCAGAAAAATGAAGCTTTCAATTCAGATTGTTTAAAAAAGAAAGTAAAATTTCCTGCTTCAGTTATGGTATGGGGTTCAATGTCTGCTAGAGGTGTTGGAAAACGTCACTTCATTGATGGAATTGTAAACACCAATAAATATTTAGAGATTTCAAAAAAATCGTTACTTCCAACAATGACAGATGCATTGCAGAATAATAATAATTTTGTGTTCCAACAAGACGGTGCGGCCTGCCATACATCAAGAAAATCTTTAAAATGGCTTTCTGATCATAATGTTCCACTTTTGGAGTGGGTGGCAAACAGTCCCGACTTGTCACCAATAGAAACTCTTTGAAACACAATGAAAAAGCTATTACGAATACAACCAGCTAGAAACGTAGTCGAATTAAAACACAAACTTCAAAATATTTGGGATACTTTCACTCAAGATGAGTGTCAAAACTTAATAAGTACGTTGCCCAAAAGAATTCAAGCCGTAATTAAAAATAAAAGCGACGTCACACAGTGGTAAAGGTTTTGGATTTTGTATGTTTTCCTTGTTTTTAACAATTAAAAAATAATTTTAAGTTAAATGTTAAAATAAAATGTTTTAAATTGTTTAAAATGTTGTTCCAAATGATAATAAAAATAAATATTTAAATTAAATTTACCGTGAATTAGCATAATTTTATTTAAAAAGAAAAAATATTGGTGGGCCAATTGAGATGGGACGGGGCTCGTATATATCGCAAGACTACAGCTTGTTGAGGCTATTGGAGTCTGCTGAATATTAAGTCTGGACCAAGAGATAATGGAAAAGATATGATCCATTTAGCTATAATCTAGTATCATTTCGTGTTTAGCCAGCATGACGCTTTTTATATCAAACACTGATATGGATCATCAAATGAATTTGAAATCTGAGATGTTATTTTAACTTCATTATTTCAGGTTAGAAATATATAAATTCGGATATAATTTTCACTTAATTTTTAACAAAAATCACCTGCTTTCGATTCGTGATTGAATCAAATACAGGAAACTTATGATAAATAAATAAATAAATCTTTATTACTCGACCTGCTTAGAGGCACAAGTCCTCGGTGGCTAGGTCAACAAAATATCAATACAAATTAACTACAGAAATTAATAAACATCAATACAAATCAATTAAAAGAAATTAATAAACAAGAAAAAGAAAAAAATAGAAATGTATGCTCATTAACAAATAACATGATCATAGATTTCCATCAAAAGACAAAACGTAATTTAAAAAAAAAATTCCGATACCAGGAGCAAACGACGCATTAGCCATCCAGACATTTGCCATAAGTTGTTAAGGAAACCTGGTCAAAACCTTAACAAGGATGGTATGACCTCCCTCTACCTCAGCTAATCTCTGCTTGTGAGAACTAAATAAAATTTTGCACAACTCTAGGACATTAAGACTTGACAAAATTTATAATTAATAGCAAACACCTAACACATGTGTTAACAGATCTAGCGCGCTGGACTGGGAGATGGAATATATAACATCTCAGATTTCAAATTCATTTGGTGATCCATATCAAAAAAGCGTCATGCGGACTAAACGCGGAATGATGCTGGATTATAGCTAGATGGATCATATCTTTTTCATTCTCACTTGGTCCAGACTTAAGACTCAGCAGACTCCAATAGCTTCAATCAGCAGTAGTCTCGCAATATATATCTTCTTTAAAGAGCGCGATCAAAAACAATTCTCATTAATGTGTTAATTATTCTTTGATATATTTTAATGAGAAAATTATAAATTTATTTTAATCTTTTAAAGTTCTGGGAGACGTCTTGCGACCAAAATAAGATCTCGTTAAGAAGAGCAAGATAATTTCAAGATGTCTATAAAAGCTAGACTTGTGTTAATCTGCGATCGTTCTCACCTATGATCAGATTAGCACCCACTCCGTAGATTAACTGATTTAGCCACGTCATTATCTAGCTTTATGTTGTTATGCTGTGAGTACAGTCCAGTCAAAAACTCCGAACACTAATTAAAGTATAATCCCAACATTGGATTGAGAATTATATTTTTTGAAAACTATTTATTGAAAACATTGACAAATTAATATTCAGAAATATTATTATAAGCAATATAGGTACCTTATCTTATAAATGTAAAAATATTGTAAAACCTTATTTCTGTAAATTACTTTGCCAACATTTTTCAAAACATGTAATGCTCAATCTAACATAGATACCACTGACCACGTTAGTCTCCTGAATTTTCAACTAGACTGTACTTACAGACTATACTGGACATTGTCCTGGTCAAATCAATTTTTCTTCTTTTAAGTGCCATATCAGGTCTCCCTGACTTTTCGGCTCCTCTCCACATATACCTGTGCTGAGTGTGTTTAGCTGTTTTTACACAGATATACGGGACCTACTTTTTAAACAAAGCCGGTTCTGAACGGCTAGTTTGGAGAGGTTACTAGGCAATTATATTCTTGGTAGGTTGCCATTGCTTTCAAAGAGGAGGCGACTGCAAATATCTGATCTGCCGAGACTCAGTCTGGAACCAGTGTACTTCGAGTCAGCGACCCGACACTCTAACCACTGAACCACAGTCAAATCAATTAACCAAACTAATAGACTGAGAGCTACTGACCATTTTGGAAGCTGATTTCAGAACCCAAATAACATATCCCATACTGTACTGGGATCAGCACACACCCCAAAAGTCAAATTCTTTATTTAGAGGTAATCGACCCCTGACGATGTCAAAAAATACGGTAAAATCACTGCATTGATTATAACTCCTAAACTCTATGGCAAATTCCAATAGAAGCAAAATTGTAGAAGTAGTCATTTTTGACATTTTTGTTTAAAAAATTTGAAAATAACCATCCAAAATGTGGGGAAGGGTCAACAATGAAAATTTAGACCTTTCGACCAAACTCAACCAAATTTTGTATACATATTCTGTGGACACCCAGAAAGCTAGAAATCCAAAAACTAAGTTAAGTTTGGTACAAGAGTCTAGATTTTCATTTTTGACCCTCCCCCACTTCTGGCGGTTAGATTTTGCATTTCTAGCCTTCTGGGTGTCCACAGAATATGTATACAAAATTTTGTTGAGTATGGTCGAAAGGGCTAGAATTTTCATTTTTGACCCTCCCTCCAATTTTGGTGGTTATTTTAAAATTTTCTTTAAACAAAAATGTCAATAATTACCACTTCTACAATTTTGCTTCTAATGGAATTTGCCGTAGAGTAAACAGTTAAATATAGAAATTCCCGGCTTTTTCCCAGTTGTTGGAATTCCCGGTTTATTTCGATTTCCCCTGTAAGTGGCCACCCTTTAAATAAAAATAATATAATTTAAAATATTGCCAAGTAATTCCAAATATTTCCAAGTAATTCCAAAATAATTCCTGATAATTCCAAAGAGGTGTACACCTAATTCCAATCGCGGTTCACCCTTCGGTTTATATTTAGCTTAAGATCTACAATGCTCCAACACAGATGTGGCCAAGATGTAGACCGTGACCGGCCGGCAAAACCCATGGAAGTCGCCCGCGAAGCTGATGTGAACATTGTCAAATTATAGTGATAAATTTTTAATCTGATTTGAATATAAAATAAATTGCAACGTATCGTTGCTAAACTTTATCATCATATAGTTTGTCCACCCTTGATAGAAGTGGTACCGACAGAAACAAGGTCTCTTAACGAACTTTACTACACTTTATCCTCATATTTTCTAAAAGTTGTCCACCCTTGATAGACGTTGTGGCGACAGAAACAAGGTCTCTTACCGAACTTTTCGAACCTCCCTTAGGCCTTAGGGCAGAGGTTTGTTTGTATCTCTGCGTAAATGTCGATAGGCTCATTAACTGACGTAATTGTTATTGAGAATGAGAATGAGGGGAGGGAGAGGTGACAGGAGGGGTGTGGGGGTGGGGGAGAGAGAGGAAATGATTGGCAATATTCGCATTCTAGGAAACAATCATTAATTAGAGGAGAAGTGTGGGTGGGATTGGATGTCCAACGAACTAAACACTGTGTGTGTGTTTGTGTGTTGTGAATCGACAGTCGAATGACTGGGATAGTCCTGGTGTTATTGCAAACAACCCAGCGATCTTCCTCTTTGTCTTCCTCTTGGGTATCCTGATGAATTTCTTCTGCTCCACTACGGTGAGTCTACCTGTGTCATTCTCAAACATTATCTATCCATTCATTTATTATCAATCAAATCTGTAAGACTAAATATGTAATCGATTAATTAACCAAAAATGAGGGTGTATCGAGTTAAACATATTATATATATTCTTCTTCTTATTGTACCATCTCTCTTCGGAGTTGCCCATCATTTTTTACTTTACCATACAGGGTATGGTCAAGTATTGTAATCGTGAATGAAAAAAGTGTTTTTTTCTTCTTTTTTTTCGAAATATCTCAAAAACGGCTGAAACTATTTTAGTCTACAAAATAGCTCTAATAAGTGAACATGGAAAAAATTATATTTTTTGAGATAATAATTGATTTGTCAAAATGTCTATTAGTCTGGTTGTCTGGTTGTCTGTGCGTTACCAAATTTTTGTGGACGATCTAGCTCAAAAACTAGTGTGAATATCAAAACCAAATTTCACACATAGTTTTGGTCCATTGAGATTAAGAGCTGATTAGATTGTGGTGGATATCA
This sequence comes from Forficula auricularia, assembly GCA_024734495.1. NCBI lineage: Eukaryota > Metazoa > Arthropoda > Insecta > Dermaptera > Forficulidae > Forficula > Forficula auricularia. Next base: position 4,504,366 of record JALMQS010000106.1, read on the forward strand.
ACCCAAAATTAAGGGGGAGGAGGGGGTTGAGGGGGTTAAAAATTAAAAATCTAGGCCATTTGAGCAAACTCAACCAAATTTTGTATATTTAATCAGTGGCACCCCAGAAGTCTAAAAATGCAAAAACTAACCGCCCGAAATGGGGGGGGGTCAAAAAATGAAAATCTAGGCCCTTGTACCAAACTCAGCAAATTTTGTATAAATAATCAGTGGGGCCCCAGAAGTCTAAAAATGGAAAAACTAACCCCCTACATGATTATAAATAATTTTGTTAAATATTATATATTATTATTATATATTTATTTATTATTTTCAACGGCTAAATGCCTTATACATTAATATAATACAATAATTATTGAATATAACAAAATTAACAATAATAGACAAAGTAATATTATTAAATTAATATAATAATGATAGAGTATATGTTAAATAACAATAGAGAAATAAAAATAATATAAGATAATAGTAATGTGATGAAATATAATAATAGAATAGTTACTTGTAGACTAGGGTCAACATTTTGAACAAGACTGCGACTCTATTAATGTTCAATGAGAAATCCAAGGGGTTTTCTAGTTGTTTAGATAAATTGTTATAACATCTACTTAATCTGAATATTGGATTAGCCTCAGAGTGCCGGGTGGATGGTACTTCTGGATAAAAAGGTAGTCTATTTCTAAGTACATAATTTGAGTTATGAATTGGAAACAGGTTTTGAAGATCAGGACAATTCACCTTGTTGGACTTAATCTTGTACACAAATATAACATCGGAGGCAATCATGGAAGATGTAACAGAAGCAAGACAGAAAGTTTCAGCAGTTGAAGTGTATGATCATAGGTCATATCTTGACAAAGGATTGCCCGAAAGAGTCCTGCCTAGTCGTCTTAACACTTTGTGCTGAATTCTCTCCAGTCTGCCCATGTTATTCTTTCCGATTGGCCTCCAGACTGTTGATGCATACATTAGCAAAGATTTGATTAGAGTCAAATATAAATATTCTCCGATTAGCTTTACCTACAATGTAGGCCAGGTGATCGCTGAATGTGAGTTTCGAGTCAAAAATGACTGAATATTATATATAATTGAGGGGCCAGGTTGTAATGTAAAGTCAAGTGGATGGCCACATCAGAACACGTCAGCTTATTTTTAGCAACCAGAATTACAATATTTACAAAAAAATTCTATGACCTAGTAATTATACAGAGGAAAAAAGAAGTATGAGTAATAGTTACAAAAATCCCCCATTGGGGCTAACTGAGTATTTAGTATTTATAGAAATTTAGGTATCTTGGAGATCTTGTGGCCATTATCTTTTTAGACTTCCTGCTTCTGGATACAGGGATAGAGAATTGATCGATTGATTTGGGCTAAGTGCCATTTTCTGAAAGTGTTTTGATGGTTTATTGTTGATGATCTCTGATACATATTGTATTTGTAGATCATCATGGAGTGATTTGTTTGATATATATTATGGGGCATTTGTGATTGTTTTTAGGAATTTTGATTGAAATCTCTGGATGATATTTACATTTGATTTACATGAACAGCCCCAGAGTTCTATACCATAGATCCATATTGGCCGGATGATGGTCTTGTATATCAGAATTTTGTTTTCTGTGAGTCATTCTTCCAATAATCCAGTACATCTTTTTTATTTTAATGTCCATTTCATGGCTTTTCTTTTTGATATGAACATTCCATGTCAATCTCGAGTCTAAGTGGAGACCATGGTATTTCACACTATTGGTTTTGGCGATCATTATGACGATTTCTCAGTCATGATGATTCTTCTTGGAAATAATCGATACGGTGGTTTCCCATTGCCCTCCGCATTCTTTAGAACCGGGGATTGTCAGTTTATGTAGCGGGGCAGCCGCTATTATTATTATTTTTGTAAATATTATTTTTTACAGCTGGGATCGAACCCATGATGTTGTCTTTTGCAGAATAGATGCAGAATCGATGACTTTATCCGCTCGGTTACCGGCTATATAAAATTTATTTGTTAGAGACTATAGTTTCGAAAGTTTGGCCTTCATCATCAGTCTTTTGAAATCTGAATTCTGGTTTCTAATTTCCGTTAATGTCTGACAATTAGTCAGATCAAATAAAACTGCAAATTATTGTTTGCTTTGCCCCTGTGGGCCGGGGATAGAATATGTCCACAGTAGCCCCTGCTTGTCGTAAAAGGCGACTAAAAGGGGTTGGACGTGAGGTTAACAATCGCACTCCGTAAAAACTTCCTATAGTTTTACCGGAAGCGTCGATTATGTTAGAAAATTTTATTTACAAACATATTGGAGTTGGATTCGACTAAAATGAGTCAATTTAGAACGCAATATGAAAATTAATTTTAATTAACAATTTTAAATATCAAATTACATTTATTAGTAATTGTTAATTAGTACTAAATAAACAAATAATAATTATTAGAAAATTCTCAATAATTAAAATTTAATAAGAAAATATTAAATTATAATTGACACACCACTCAAAAAAGGATTCAAAAAATTGAATTATTATTGATAGTTTAATTTTTAAGACAGTTTGATGCTATTGTGAATTGATTTTTTTATCTATTTATTGCGTTATCTCATTAATTTACTAACTTAACCTCTTCTTATTCGAATTTAGACAATTTTTTTAAATTTGAGGGCTTGTATCTTGTATCTTTTTGATTGTTTTATTTTTTATTTTATTTTTTTATCATACGAACTATAGGAAATTATTGTAATAGAAAAAGAAAATTTTTTTTTGCATGTTTTTTTTTTAATTTCTCGAAAAATGCTCATTTGATTTTGATAAAAAAAAATTCAGTAAATACACCTTATTTAGGCCTCCAAAAATGCTCGATATAATAAACTAAGTAAATGTAATATTTTCGGAAATATTAATTATTTTTATTTTGAGTGAATGAATGAACAAATTTTGTGTTCGTTTTATCTTAAAAACTAACGGAAATTTGAAAACAAAATTTTATATTTATAGTTACACAGTCAAATTTTGGATTAAATCGAGTCAAGAGCAAACTTGATGCTTATTATAATAATAAAACTTGAGTAAGATACGAGGTAGGTTTCACAAAAAAGAAATAAAACAAAATTGAGTTTTGAATTCGATATATTTGCAGCATTCTATTCAATGATTCATAGACTCCTCAGTATACCCATGAATACTATAAATTTCAATAAAGAGATTAACATCATTCAGAATATAGCCCTGAATAATAGATATAACATTTCGACTATCAACAAAATTTATAATAAAATCAAACGTAAATTCACTATTTCACACTTACACTCATTAGAATCGGGAACTGAAAAAATATATAGAAGAATACCCTTCATTTCTAATCATCTGACATCTCCATTAGCTTATACCCTTAGATCATATGGAATCACTCCTGCTTTATACAACAACAACAATTTAGGCTCCCAATTAATTAACAATAAAATAGACAAAATTGATAAATTAGACAAATCAGGAGTGTATAAATTAACTTGTCAAGATTGTGATGCTTTTTATATAGGGCAGACAGGCCGCTCATTCAAAATACGTTACTCCGAGCATGTAAGAGCTCTTAATCATCTCAATAAATCCGATAACATTAATTTAGATTCGACCTCAGCCTTCGCAATTCACTTACATGAATCCAACCATTCAACCTCTAATAATAACCCTATCCCCATTCATTTCGAAAGAAAAGGCCTTAAATTGGATCTCTTGGAATCCACCGAAATAAAAATAGCCCTCTCTAATAATTCAAATATTTTAAATAATCAATTGGAAGTGTATAAAAATACAATTATTGATTATATGTTATAATAAATTAACTAAACATTCCTTCCATTGTTCGCACATTGAATATACTAGGGTAATTGTACTCTCTCATGTACCTTTCAAGTTGTACCTTCTCAGGTACTTGTCCATTCGTTATTATAATAGCACGTATAGCTTCCTTTCAGCCAGTTCAAATCTCAATAGAAAATATTAATTCTTAGAACAACTTCTCCTCTTCCCCTACTTTCCCCTCACCACATACAGTTAAAATTTTTTAAAAATTGTTACTTGTAAAACTATTTTTCCAATATATAATCAGTTTTCTTAGACTCCTGATGATGGGCTAACCCCCGAAATACATCGAATTCAAAACTCAATTTTGTTTTATTTCTTTTTTGTGAAACCTACCTCGTATCTTACTCAAGTTTTATTATTATATTAAAATGTTTCACCTAGAACCAACACCGAGCTCCTTAAAAGTTATTGATGCTTATTCTTGAAGCCTATTGAAGAAAAAATAATTTGATTAAATCTTTGGGGATATTTTATGGACCACATTTTGTACAGTGGCATTTTATAATGCTGTAAAAATAAATAGAGGAAAAATCATTTGCTTACTAGGGCATCTCATTGCTTCGTCGTTGATTTGAGAATAGTAAAAAATTAATGGAAGTGAACCCCGTAAAAGAAGTTAGCAACTTCTTTTACGTAACTTACCAGTCTGGGAATTTATATTTAAGATTATTTTTTTACGTAACTTACCATTATGAGTATTTATATTTAAGATTACTTTACTTATAAATAATTTATATCAATGCCGAAACAGGCCCTAAAATGAAGGATTTTGCGATATCTTTTAAATTTTGGGGTTTTTTTTCTTGAATTTGTGAGTAAAAGTTAAGTATAAACCTTAAGAAGGGTTACCTATCTACCCCTAAGACAAAAATTGCAAAGTTATGATAAATTTGTTACAAGGAATTAATCAAATTAAATCTTACAGATTTCAGCTAAATTTTGTACAGTTATTATTTAAGACGCAACGGAAGATAAATGAAATAAAAATTAGACGTTCTAAATGGGAAATGTGTGTGTGTGCGCGGGGGGGGGGGGCATAAAGCCAAAGATACCAAACACTAGCCAATTTTTACAAAAAAACCTCAATATTCTAGTCCGGGGTACCGAGATGCTCGGTAATTTTTGACGCTATTATATTAATCATTTGTCGAAGATATTTATCTTAAACAGACCAAATAAATAAATTTTAAAGAATTTAAACAAAAGTACTATGCTTACTGTAGAGTAAAGTACTTTAAAGTGTAATTTTACTAAAAAGTTTATATAAGCTTTTTTGTGGACTTCAAGGTACTTAAATAGAATATTAAATTTGATCAAAATTCGTTAGGCCATTTTCAAGATATTTAGAAAAAACTAAAAAAATACTAATGTTTGTGTACCGATATGTACCAAAAATTACTGCAGAGCTAAAGTTCGTTAAAATAATAGTAGGTTTTCAATTTCATCCAAATCATTAGAGCCGTTTCGAGAACCCGGAATTGCTCATTTAATTTACTATTTATAAGAATCCTGTGGGATAAATAGGAGCAAAACTAAGTTAGAGTATATTTGACGTAAAAATCAGAGAAAGATTTATTTATTAGTAGTAATATCATTTTATAAAAATCACATTTTTAATGTAAAAAATACTTTTGGCGTGTTTTGCCGATAGGCTGGAGAATAATTGTAAAGTCATGTGATATGTTTTTGACACACGCCAAATTTTATTTATTTATTTTTTTGAATATTTATTTGCCTATTTAACATAGAGGAGTATTGAAATGTTGTTGACCTTAATTCGAAATGTAAATGATTAATTAATTAGAATTGTATAAACATTATGTGTGTGTATGTAATTTTATTATTTGTTTAGTATATATGCTATTATAAATATATAAAATTTTTAATTTAAATTATCTTCAGGAAAAGTAAACGCCTGTTATTTAGTGCACCAATTAAAAACTTATATTAAAAAAAAAAACTTTTTTTATTTAAGGTGTTGTTTCGCGACAATACTAGCAAAAAGTTAATGCTAGATTATACCATATAGAACAGACAATAAGGATTCATAATTCATAAGTTCAAAACTTTTTGCTGTTTATGTACCTCTACTAGCCAATCCCGCTCACGTTTGACAAATCTGGCAACATTGTCCGAGCTTGTATATTTTTTATCATAGAAATGACAGATAAAATACATTATAAAGGGAGATTTATTAAACAAATAGTTCTTAATAAGCGATTGAAAGCTGTTGCGACAATAGCAGAAACGAAAAAACGTCAAAAAGTACTATAGTTAATCCACTTTTTAGGTTAAATAAATGCATTGTTGCCAGCTTGTTTTTAGTGTAAATTTTTCATTTTACATTTTTTATTATTTATTAATTATTATCTCAGAAACTGTGTTGTAACTATGAATTAAAATTTTCTTAAAAAATGTATTAGTTATTGTTTAATGTTGGTATAGTTTTGTATACCAATGGTAAGAAAAGAGTTTCTTAATTATAATTAAATATGTATGTAAACTTTCCGATATCCCGTATAGTGCAATGTATAAGAGTTTGAAAAACTCTATCTTTGGAATTTAATATCTCCAGGAACTATATTCTTCATAAATTTCGTTTTACCACCAATCGATGCAGAAGTATTTAAATAATAATCTGTCTAAATTTCAAAAAAAATCCTAAGAAAACCCATATGGTGAAACAACTACCTTAAAGTAAAAAATAAAGTCTTTTGAAGTTTTATTCAATAAAATTCAATTTAGGTATTATCATTTTCAGTGACTGTTTAAAAAATAATTTTATCCTTACTAGTTTTATAAAAGTACATCCATATTTGAATTAATTAATTTATCAATCCAATATTTTATTATGTATAATATAAAATTTAATATATAAATAAAATAAGTCAAAATTATACACTGTGGTGCAAAAAAAGTGGTACACTTAGATTGATTCGGTGTCAAAAGAGAGCCTGTCACTGAACTCCTTGACAAAAACCCTAATTACCGGAGACGTCTTCTTTAAGTTCAAACACTTAGGTTGACTTGTCGAGTTTGTAGAAGGCGCTTTTGAATTTACAATATCGATCCCTCAATAGATATCCAATAGTATGAATCGGTCATCCCTCTCATTTGGAGCTCTAATTCGATCCCGGTCTCCTGACATAAGAGTTTGTTTCTCTATATCGTCTTAAGTTACAGCTCTGTGGATACTTCCAACCGATGCTTTAAGTCGTTGTGCAACATACCGATACGATCTTCCATCATTTACCATATTAGAGCTACAGCTTGAGCTAGTTCCTCGGTCTTTAGAGGCATTATGTATGCTTGGACAATATTTCAAATGAAATTAAATTTAAAGATTAGATATTCAACTGGAACTGATAAACATTAAAATATTCAATTTAATTCGATATTAGACGATAATCATTTAATACAATTCAATAAAGGGATCAGATTTCAAACCTGAAAATTTATTCTAGTTTAAATAAATTTAATTTTAAACGGTTTAAATTAAAGTAATACATTGTTTTCACTCTAAAAATGTTTCAAAATATTTGTACAATCACAGAATGTAATAAAAGCTTAATTAAAATATGTTTCTTCGGAAAATTATTTGAAAAACAAAATTTTTCTAAGTGTTCCACTTTTTTTGCACCACGGTGTATGCCTAAATGCAGGGGCTTGCCAATCGGAAATAGCACCTAGGACAATAGTGTTTCCTAAGCTAGGGGGCCAAAGAAAATTGCTTTTGAAATAAATTGAGGAAAAAAATTAAAAAAAAACTGGAAATTTCGATATAATAACCGGCAAAATGGAACCAAATGACGAGAGACGTGAGAAATAATTAGTATCAGATTGACATTTTTTGCTCGTACAACTGATTGTACATTCGGTGAATTTTTAATTTGTAATAATGATACATATCTATAAATTTCGATTTAATATTTTCGTACCTAGTGTCAAAAAAGGCCATTTCTACAATAATAGAAATTAAGAACTTAATCTTTAATAGTCTAAAACAAGTTAGAACTTGTATTTGAGCATTCATGTAATGGCTTAGCTCCTAAAGGAAGAGAGATCATACTATCCGCGCCATTTTTAGTAATTTTCCTCGATCAGATTCTAATGAAAGAATCGCTCACCAGAACATTTATTAATTAATAAAAAAAAAAAGGAAAACTTATTTACGCTAGAGATTGGCATTTAAGCAATTAATAAATTTATATTTATTTTCATTTTGTAAATTAGTAAAAGAATAAATTTTAATTTCAATGAGTAATTCAAGAAGCTGTTTGTAGTTTGGGCAAGTTGGTAGGCCGATTTAAATTAAATAAAATTTTAATTTTTTTTCCAGGATTAACTTTTTAAAGCGTTATTTTATACTGTTTCGGCTTGAATAGAAAAGTCATCTTCACGTTTACAATTAAAATAACTTGTTCAATTATGCCTATATTATAACATTGGCTAAAAATCTGATTAAATTCATTGAAAAAAATGTTGTTTTCTGAATTTTTGAACCAGAAGTTGTTTTCAGGGTTTTTGACCATTTTCTCAAAAAGTACTCAATCTATTTCTCTGAGACTTATGGTTGGGAAACGCAGGGGTACATTCTTACGTACGTAAACATCAACTACCGGTTTTTCTATTTTAGCCAAAATCTTATTGTAGCCTCTAGATAGCTTAAGCTTCAAATTTCAAGGCTCTGCGACTTTCCGAAGACGAGATATGAACGATTAAAATATTTCTTTTACGACACTCCTAATTTACAACCCCTTCTTTTAATTCAATCGGATTAAAAATTTGACACAACTATTAACTCATGACACTTGATAAATACACTAATTTTAAAAAAATCGTTTTAGTCGTTTTTGAGAAAATAGAAAAATACGAAATAAAGGAAGGAGGTGTTAATTAGTAGAGTCGCGATGACTTCAAATAAATGAAAATGTGAAAGTCGTGTGGTGAACACATCCGTTGATCAAATCTTTGGGTTTCAAACAGACTGTCGTATCGAGGGTAAACGAAAACTCTCGTAAATTCTTATATACCGGGTGAGTTTTTTATCTTGAGACAGTCTTATAACTCAATAACAGTTCATTATATGGAAAAAAGTTTTTTTATATCAGGAGGGAAACTAAACTGAGCTATTGTTTGTTGACGTACAACAGGCTTTCAAGGGTATTTTTAGGTCAAGTTCTCTTTTGTAATTAGAAACTTATATTTTTCTGTAAATATTCTGAATCTACAAAAAAAAGCTGAACGACATCAAATAAAAAAAATATTAATTGAATTAGATCTCAAAAAAAATCTTAATAATTATTTTTAACAATTATTCAACTTAATTATCAAATAATTATGATTTAATAATTAATTATTAAATAAATATTTATTAAATTGAAAAGTCACAACAATGAAAATAAAGGTTTATAATGATACTAAAACTTCATTATACACCGATTTAAGAGATTATTTTCTATTTAATAGAACTATTTAAAATTCTTGATTTTAAAAAAGTTTTATTTCTCGTGTCAAGCCAATAGTAAGTTATATTGTAATACCATATTAAAAATGGAGCATTTTTTTATTGAAGACAGAATTGAAATGGTCTTAATTTATGTGGTGAATGTGTAAGAAGTGTTATGGGGCCCAGTGAAATGGATGCCGAGCGTTTTCCTGATAGGAATACACCCTCCCAAGCTTCATTTAATCGTGTTGTAAAGCTGTTAAAAAAAACAAGAAATGTAAAGGCTACGAGAAGACTTGCGATAACACTCCCGAATGTCTCAGAACAGTGTCACAAAATTATTAAATTATTTATTTAATAATTAAATATTTGATCATTATTATATGATAATCAAGTTGAATGATTGTTAAAAATAATTATAAGAATTTTTTTGAGATTATTGATTAAATTTATTATTTGATGTCGTATTAAAAAATAGTTCTAATAAAAGTTGTTCAGTTTTTTTTCTAGATTCAGAATATGTATAGAAACATGTAGTTTTCTATTTAAAAAACAGAACTTGACCTCGAAATACCCTTGAAAGCTTGTTCTAGGTCGACAAACAATAGCGTAGTTTAGTTTCCCCCTGTTATAAATAAACTTTTATTTGAAACTTTTTTCATATAATGCACTGTTTTTGAGTTATAGGACTGTCTCAAGATAAAAAAACTCACCCGATATATTATTCCCAGTCTAACTCTTGGAATGACGAGACGTTATGATTATTATTTCTAATCTAGTTTAGTTTATTAAACATTTCTTTTGATAAATTAATTATGAATTGACAAGTGAAAGTGCTGTACGCTGTACACACTTGCCAAATATTATCGTCCGTATTTTGGCTATATTAATGAAGATTGCGTAAGAAATTAATAAAAATAAGCCAGTCTGGTCTTGTTTGGGTTTGTATTTGTATAAGTATACATATATATATATATATATATATATATAGAGTGAATAGAAGCAGGAGGGGGGTAGAAAAGGACAAATGATGATTAGTCTAGACAGCTAGGCAGATGAAATGAATATTTTTCAGACACAAATAGCGAATAATATTATAATTAGTATTAATGATAGGTATTTCAATCAAAATATATTATTATGGAATTCTAAGGAAAACCCATCAATCACCAATTACATATTATTGGCTAGCTTAATTCTGCTTGTACATACTGGCAATATCCGATACACTAACATAACATATAATAATAAAACTTGAGCAAGATGAGAGGTAGGTTTCACAAAAAAGAAATAAAACAAAATTGAGTTTTGAATTCGATATATTTCGGGGGTTCAGTTTTCTTTGACTCCTGATGATGGGCTCACTCCACAAATATATCGAAGATTCTCAAAACTCACTTTTTGTTTTTATTTCTTTTTAACCGACTTCAAAAAAGGAGGAGGTTCTCTATTCGACTGAATTTTTTTTTTTTTTTTTTGTGCCTATGTTACCTCATATCTCCGCCAATTGTCAACCGATTTTGAAATTTTTTTTTGCATTGGGTCCAGTCTAGCTTCCGATTGGTCCCATTTTTTTCGTATTTTTTTCATAGGTATTAGACCTTTTTTATTAGGTTTGTTTAGACCTAACCTCTTTGTTTATGAACCGATTTCGATGGTTCTTTTTTTATCCGAAAGGGGTGTCTTAGGGATGGTGTCATATTAATTTGGTCAAGTTCTGATGATATAATCACTATTAATAACATCACTAAAAGAGAAAAATAAAAATAATTTTTAAGAAAAAATAAAAACCGACTTCAAAAAATTAAATGCAACAAATAAAATACACTAAAAAGGTATAAAATAATTATTATCTTATTTAGTTACAACTAAACGACGAAATATTAACATGAAATTACTTTTTGAAGTTGGTGCCAAACATATACCTTTTATGAATCGCACTCGGCGGATCTTACTTAGTACGTTTGGAGGGTACGCTCGCTTATAGGTATAGTTTGTTTGGTACCGACTTCAAAAAGTAATTTCATGTTAATATTTCGTCGTTTAGTTGTAACTAAATAAGATAATAATTATTTTATACCTTTTAGTGTTGCATTTAATTTTTTGAAGTCGGTTTTTATTTTTTTCTTAAAAATTATTTTTTGTGAAACCTACCTCTCATCTTGCTCATCAAGTTTTATTATTATATTAAAATGTTTCACCTAGAAACAACAACTAACTCCTTAAAAGTTATTAACATAACATAGTTTAAAATTATTATATTAAATTATTATTATAATAACAGTCCAGATTAATTTGCAGCAACGCTCATGTAATGCTGGCGACAGGGAGCGCTGAAGCCGTCTTTGAGGCAAATTTGAACTCGAATTTTGAAATGAAAGACTCCAATTGATTTTAAATTAAGAAACATTAAATATATTGATAATTATTCTTCCTCCTCCACCCCTTACCACTCAAAAACTAAATATTCAATTCGCTTTTCTTTGCGCACAGAAGAAGAAATTAATCACATCTTATTTGATTTATATTTTATATATTATTTGTTTATTTTTTAATAATTTGCCACTTTTTTATAATTTATTAAAAATCTAAATTTTGTTATTCTTATTTTTTGATTTTTACAAAATTAAACGACTTAAGACACGCATGCCCGAGTTTCTCATGGCAATACTGGATGGAGCAGCCTGTCATACAAACAACACCTGATCTCTTTTAAATATTTGGAGCCTTATATCGATTATCGATCCCAAATTTTAAAAAAATGATATAATATAATTCTCCTCCTCACACGATCCCACCTATTTAAATAAATATATTTACACACAAAAAATATCACAATGCTGTAGATTATAAAAATAAAAATACCAGACATACCAGAGCTTCATTTCTGTAGCTGTGTCAGGACGAAAATGAGGCGAAACTTTTAAGAGACTATGTATTTTCTGGAGTTTACAGGTATACAGAGTGTGGTTTTTTAAGAGGAATAAAATTTTTGGACCGAGACGCTGCCCGCCAGGGCAGTCCGAGCTCCGGAGGGTGTGCCGAAGGCACGCTCGAAAAGCTCGTATTAAACAAAGAGTTGTTATATATTTATTGATGATTAAAAAATCCCACATCATTATAACTACATATTGAACACAATAATATATAGCTATAAATAATTATGTGGGATATTTAATAAAAATTTAAGCATCAATGGATTATAAAATCGTCTTCTATGTAAATCTGGGCTGTCATTAGGACCGCAGAAAGCTTATGCAAGGGGCTGATCTGAGAGGCTCCTTTGTTACGAAAAGCGTCATGTCTTCTATTTAATTATTTTTTTTAAACTTATTTAAAAAAAAAATCATTATATCTTATCTTTCTTATATTATTAAATGAGCAATTCTTGTATATATATAGAATCGGATTCTCGAAAACAGCTCTAACGATTTCGCTTAAAATTGGTGTACTTATCAAGTCTCATGAGTTATTAGTCTTGTATAAATTTTAATTCGATTGAAATAAAGGAAGGGGTGTAAATTAGTCATGTCGCAAAATAAATATTTTAATCGTTCATACTCTCTTCTTCGGTAAGTCGCAGAACCTTGAAATTTGAAACTTAAGGTATCTAGAGGCTACTAAAAAATTTTTAAGAAAAAAATAAAAACCGACTTCAAAAATTAAATGCAACAAATATAAAAATACACTAAAAGGTATAAAATAATTATTATCTTATTTAGTTACAACTAAACGACGAAATATTAACACGAAATTACCTTTTAAAGTCGGTGCCAAACAAACTATACCTATAAGCGAGCGTACCCGCCAAACGTACTAAGTAAGATCCGTCGAGTGCGATTCATAAAAGTATATGTTTGGCACCAACTTCAAAAAGTAATTTCGTGTTAATATTCGTCGTTTAGTTGTAACTAAATAGATAATAATTATTTATACCTTTTAGTGTATTTTTATATTTGTTGCATTTAATTTTTTGAAGTCGATTTTATTTTTTCTTAAAAATTTTTATTTTTCTCTTTTTAGTGATGTTATTAATAGTGATTATATCATCAGAACTTGACCAAATTAATATGACACCATCCCTAAGACACCCCCTTTCCGGATAAAAAAAGAACCATCGAAATCGGTTCATAAACAAAGAGGTTAGGTCTAAACAAACCCTAATAAAAAAGGTCTAATACCTATGAAAAAAAATCGAAAAAAAATGGGACCAATCGGAAGCTAGACTGGACCCAATGCAAAAAAAAATTTTCAAAATCGGTTGACAATTGGCGGAGATATGAGGTAACATAGGCACAAAAAAAAAAAAAAAAAAAAAAATTCAATCGAATAGAGAACCTCCTCCTTTTTTGAAGTCGGTTAAAAATAGAAGTATCTGAAGTTGATGTTTGCATGACATTTACACCCATTCGTTTTGCAACCATAAATCTCAGATCTAGTAAATTCGAGATCTTAAGCTCAATATAGGCTAGAAGGGGTACAGCAAGTTTTTCTTGAAATCGGAACACCGGAAGTTGACATTTACATAAAAGATTTTTCGTTTTTTTTTTTGATTTTCTCAAAAACCGCACTAACGATTATTTTTTAAAATTGGTGTACTTATTCGTGATATTAAGTGTCATAAGTTATTAAAGTTATTTAGAGGCAAAAAGTTACCGAGCATCGCTCGATGCTCCAGGCACTTGCAATAATAATTTCAAAACTTTATGCACAGCGATGCCCTTTTAATGATGGCTGAGCGGGTCAAAACGTTGTTAAAATAAGCTGACGTGTTCTGATGTGGCCATCCACTTGACTTTACCATACAACCTGGCCCCTCACTTACATTAATATTTAATAAAATTATTTATAATCATGTAAGGGGGAGAGTTAGTTTTTGCATTTTTAGACTCCTAAGGCCACACTGATTATGTATACGAAATTTGGTTGAGTTTGGTAAATGGCCAAGATTTTCATTTTTTGACCCCCCCCCCCATTTTGGGCGGTTAGATTTTGCATTTTTAGACTTCTGGGGTCTCACTGATTATATATACAAAATTTGGTTGAGTTTGCTCAAATGGCCTAGATTTTTAATTTTTAACCCCCCCTCAACCCTCCTTAATTTTGGGTCGTTATCCACCAAAATCTAATCAGCTCTTAATCTCAATGGACCAAAACTACGTGTGAAATTTGGTTTCGATATTCACACTAGTTTTTGAGCTAGCTCGTCCACAAATTTGGTAACGCACAGACTAACTAACTAACAGACATTTTGACAAAACAATTATTATCTCGAAAAATATAATTTTTTCGATGTTCACTTATTAGAGTTTTTTTGTAGAGGAAAATGCCATGGTTTAGCTCAATTTTTTTAATCAAAATAGTTTCAGCCGTTTTTGAGATATTTCGAAAAAAAGAAGGGAAAAAACCACTTTTTTCATGCACGATTACAATACTTGACCATACCCTGTATGGTAAAGTAAAAATTAATTAACGTCTGCTCGGTCCGCCAGATACTAATATTAATTAGAACAGAATATTAAATTAATTTACTTGAATCAATTATAAAAAAATATAAACATTTCATTTATTAATTAATTTTGAACTAACAATATATAAACAAATAATAATTATTATCAAATTGTTTGTTTATAAAAATTTGTTTACATTTTTATTTCTTAAAATAACTCCATTAAATAATTAACCTATAAATACTGTTGTAAGTATGATAAAATATAGTTTCTCGCAAAAGGTAAATAATATTGAGTATGTACGTACGTATAATGTGAAAATAAAAAATGTGATAAATAATTCAAATATTTTCATGATATAGCTATAGTGATTGAATCTTTAAAGAATATAACAAGAGTAATAAAAGTCAGTTTAGAGATTTCGAAAGTGATTTCGTCAATTACGGAAATGCATAATAGACGAGGAATTTGAGGAATTAGTCATCTCGCTGTCTCTTATTTAGATATTCTTAATATATTATATTCTTCTTCTTCTTCTTCTTCTTCTTGTCGATTTCTAGGTTACATTGGAGGAGGCCGTAGGAATTGGGCAACACGTTGACAAATTGAAATGCTGTTTGTTGTTGGCCCAATTGAAAGAAATAAAAGAATTCCGCCAAATATTTGAATATGGTGGATAAGAAGAATGAATATGAGGAGAAGGCAGGAGACAAAGGAACTCCACCGCCGCTCATTTCCAATTGCTTATCAATAATACACTCTGCTCGCTTCTTTTTTTTATTTACTTTCTCTTTTTATTTGATTAAAAACGTACAGAGATATTTCACCTTAAAAGGACATAGATACGTTTTTCTGAGATGGAATGGATTATTTGTAATTAGATGTTAGAAGGGTGCTTTTCACCCCCTTTGGGAATCGAACCCGAGTGCCCAAAATAGCAATCCGGGACAAATGGCTACTCTGAGGGCGGCCACACACGTTCCGGTATAGCTGTCAGGTAAACCTGCACTGGTAAAACCGAAAATTGTATACCTGTGCAGACTGGAGCACACACAGACGCCACAGGTATACCGGAATATCTATAAATCTAAGAGTTTTATAAAAAAAGTGGTCCAAGTAAACGTTCAAGTAAATAAAATTTCCTAGACAATGTGATAAGAATCAAGTTTCTAGGATGAGTGGTTTTCATTTTATGAAGGAAAAACTGCGAATTTTTGAAACAATGGATCATTTTCTGTCATGGAAAATGCTGGATATCTATAAATCTAAGAGTTTTAACAAAAAAGTGGTCTAGGTAAACGTTCAAGTCAATAAAATTTCCTAGATAATGTGATAATAATCAAGTTTCTAGAATGAGTGGTTTTCATTTTATGAAGGAAAAACTGCGATTTTTTGAAACAATGGATCATTTTCTGTCATGGAAAATGCTGGATATCTATAAATCTAAGAGTTTTACCAAAAAAGCGGTCTAGGTAAACGTTCAAGTCAATAAAATTTCCTAGATAATGTGATAATAATCATGTTTCTAGAATGAGTGGTTTTCATTTTATGAAGGAAAAACTGCGATTTTTTAATACAATGGATCATTTTCTGTCATGGAAAATGCTGGATATCTATAAATCTAAGAGTTTTACCAAAAAAGCGGTCTAGGTAAACGTTCAAGTCAATAAAATTTCCTAGATAATGTGATAATAATCAAGTTTCTAGAATGAGTGGTTTTCATTTTATGAAGGAAAAACTGCGATTTTTTGATACAATGGATCATTTTCTGTCATGGAAAATGCTGGATATCTATAAATCTAAGAGTTTTATCAAAAAAGTGGTCCAAGTAAACGTTCAAGTCAATAAAATTTCCTAGAGAATGTGATAATAATCAAGTTTCTAGAATGAGTGGTTTTCATTTTATGAAGGAAAAACTGCGATTTTTTGATACAATGGATCATTTTCTGTCATGGAAAATGCTGGATATCTATAAATCTAAGAATTTTACCAAAAAAGCGGTCTAGGTAAGCGTTCAAGTCAATAAAATTTCCTAGATAATGTGATAATAATTAAGTTTCTAGAATGAGTGGTTTTCATTTTATGAAGGAAAAACTGCGATTTTTTAATACAATGGATCATTTTCTGTCATGGAAAATGCTGGATATCTATAAATCTAAGAATTTTACCAAAAAAGCGGTCTAGGTAAGCGTTCAAGTCAATAAAATTTCCTAGATAATGTGATAATAATTAAGTTTCTAGAATGAGTGGTTTTCATTTTATGAAGGAAAAACTGCGATTTTTTAATACAATGGATCATTTTCTGTCATGGAAAATGCTGGATATCTATAAATCTAAGAGTTTTACCAAAAAAGCGGTCTAGGTAAACGTTCAAGTCAATAAAATTTCCTAGAGAATGTGATAATAATCAAGTTTCTAGGATGAGTGGTTTTCATTTTATGAAGAAAAAACTGCGATTTTTTAATACAATGGATCATTTTCTGTCATGGAAAATGCTGGATATCTATAAATCTAAGAGTTTTACCAAAAAAGTGGTCCAAGTAAACGTTCAAGTCAATAAAATTTCCTAGAGAATGAGATAGAAATCAAGTTTCTAGGATGAGTGGTTTTCATTTTATGAAGGAAAAACTGCGATTTTTTGAAACAATGGATCATTTTCTGTCATGGAAAATGCTGGATATCTATAAATCTAAGAGTTTTAACAAAAAAGTGGTCCAAGTAAACGTTCAAGTCAATAAAATTTTCTAGAGAATGAGATAAGAATCAAGTTTCTAGAATGAGTGATTTTAATTCTATGAAGGAAAAATTGCTATTTTTTCAAAAAATGGATCATTTCCTGTCATTGAAAATGCTAGATATCTATAAATATAAGATTTTTAACAAAAATGTGGTCCAAGTAAACGTTCAAGTAAATAAAATTTGCTAGAGAATGAGATAGAAATCAAGTTTCTAGGATGAGTGGTTTTCCTTCTATGAAACCTAGTATTTTATATTTTAAATTTTAAAAATTTTCTTAACTTTATTTAATATGTTTCATCAAGAACTTTCACCATTCTCCCTTAACAAAATTAATGTTAAGTTCAAGAACCCCTATATTTAGAAGATGCCCGTGGGGGTCAGGGGGCGAATTAAGCACCTCGTAGCTAGTATTTTTAAATCATAAAACCAATTGATTATATTTATTTATTTTATCCGGAAAATCCAATTTAGTCGATTTATTGATTTATTTTTTGTTCCCCCCTTTGAATGGCCATTTCTGACAACCAATGATAAGCACACCGGACATCATTTGTTATAGCCAGATTTTTCACAACATTAGCTTTGATAAAATAAGATTATATATATATATATATATATATATATATATATATATATATTTGTTTTCAGCTCAATGAACCATTTTTAAAATAATAAATTTTCATTATACACACAATACGGTCAGTATTTGAAGAAAGCTCACCAGGGGACTGTATTGAACTTTGACTCAAAATCTTGTATTTTTTTATTAGGACTCCGTTAAAAAAGTAAAAACGAGACCCTATTATTGTCACTACAATGCTTGTCGGTCAGTGAGAACATTGTAGCTCATAAATTAATTTAATCGGATGATAATTTTCTGAAAGAGCGAATTTAATGTAGAGTCAAAAATAATACTAAACTAATATAATTAAATTGAAAGTTTTTGTGCCGAGGGTAGCAGAATTTTTGGCAATTGAAGGAGACAAGAGTGTGTCTTCTGCTGGAATTATAAATTTTATTTATAACGAGACTATAGTTTCGAGGGGTTTGTCCTCTTCAGCAACCTATTACAATTCCTGTGAATCAATTGTAATAGACTGATGAAGAGAGGAAAAGCCCTCGAAACTATAGTCTCGTTATAAATAAAATTTATAATTCCAGCAGAAGACACACTCTTTTATTGTCTCATTCAATTAATATAATATTAGGTATCCCTGTAGAAATCTCTTTAAGTAGAATCAAGTTTAACTTTTTTAAATTTATTTCGATTTAAAGTAACAGTGTTCGAGAACTATAAAGGGCCGGTTTTAGGTGATTTTTGTACCTGTCGGCTTTTAGAAAAAAAAACAGCTTAACCTAAAATTATGAAAATAATATACAAATTCATCGATTTACTCATTTTCAACGACATATATAACAATAAATTTGATATTTCAAATATTTTGGGAGTTATAAGATACGGAATCCTCCTAATTCATACCTGAAACGTAAAAAAAAATAAGCTGACGTGTTCTGATGTGGCCATCCACTTGACTTTACCATACAACCTGACCCCTCACTTATATTTAATACTAGCTGCAAGGCCCGCCTTCGACGGCCCTCTTGCTAGCCAGGAGCCACGCCCCCTGAACCCCCGGTACTCGAAACCCACCCTCACCCCCCAAAATTTGCTCTAGGGTTAATAGTTTAGGAGTTATTTGATAATTTTGATTCGTGCGCCCCCCCCCAAACCCCCTTCTGGGGTCAAAATATCAAAACGTTATATAGCTAAAAACGTAAGTTAGAAGACATCTGATGTAAATATGAAATTTCATAATAATCCCTTCAGCCGTTTTTACGTGAATCGTGAGCAACTTTTCGGAAACCACTGAAACATACATACAGACATACATACATACATACATACATACATACATACAGACATACAGACAGGAATTTTGTTGAGGGTGTTTTCGTTCATAACTTTGCTTGAAACGTGTGCAACCAAAATTTGGCGTGATTTGGACCAATGTACAGACAAAACCTTAATTTTATATACCATATATAGATTTAATAAAATTATTTATAATCATATAGGGAAGGGGATTAGTTTTTGCATTTTTAGACTCCTGGCGACCCACTGATTATGTATACAAAATTTGGTTGAGTTTGGTAAATAGCCAAGATTTTCATTTTTTTGACCCTCCTCCCCCACCCCCCAAACCCCACCTCCCATTTTGGGTGGTTAGTTTTTGCATTTTTAGACTTCTGGGGTCCCACTGATTATGTATACAAAATTTGGTTGAGTTTGCTCAAACGGCCTAGATTTTTAATTTTTAACCCCCCTCCACCCCCCTTAATTTTGGGTCTATGTGCCCCAAAATCTAATCAGCTCTTAATCTCAATGGACCAAAACTACGTGTGAAATTTGGTTTTGATATTCACACTAGTTTTTGAGCTAGCTCGTCCACAAAAAATTGGTAACACACTAACTAACAGACATTTTGACAAAACAATTATTATCTCAAAAAATATAATTTTTTCGATGTTCACTTATTCGAGCTTTATTGTAGAGCGAAATGCCATGGTTTTGCTCAATTTTTTTTAATCAAAATAGTTTCAGCCGTTTTTGAGATATTTTGAAAAAAAGAAGGAAAAAAACCACTTTTTTCATGCACGATTACAATACTTGACCATGCCCTGTATGGTAAAGTAAAAATTGAATTTATCCATATAAAGTGAAAGTATATTAATAATACAAAGGATACATACGTACATATATGTCAAAGTTTTGGTAGTGTGCTTAAATATTTTTTTTTTTAATCTGTTCTAGATAGGAGGGAAATTTTTACAGTTATTGAAGTGTGGGAGGGGGTGCCATGTGCGGGGGTGGTGATGCAATATTTGTCGTCCTTGACAACCAAATCTTTTGTTTGTAGTGCAGAGTATCTGATTTTTGTCACTGCTGTCTCGCGCTTATAAATATTATTTGCTTGGACAGGCTCCCTATCTTTCTCTTTCTCACAGACACAAATTAACTTGTCAAATGTTAAAGTTCAAGTCCAAAAGGACGATCAAAATTTATTATTTCAATTAGAAATAAAAATATCTATATATATATAAAATTAAGGTTTTGTCTATACATTGCTCCAAATCACGCCAAATTTTGGTTGCACACGTTTCAAGCAAAAATATGAACGAAAACACCCTCAACAAAATTCCTGTCTGTATGTCTGTCTGTCTGTCTGTATGTATGTATGTATGTTTCAGTGGTTTCCGAAAAGTTGCTCACGATTCACGTAAAAACGGCTGAAGGGATTATTATGAAATTTCATATTTACATCAGATGTCTTCTAACTTACGTTTTTAGCTATATAACGTTTTGATATTTTGACCCCAGAAGGGGGTTTGGAGGGGCGGACGAATGAAAATTATCAAATAACTCCTTAACTATTAACCCTACGGCAAATTTTATAATAAACAAAGTTGTAGGGGATGTGATTTCTGACAACTTTTGTTAAAAAAAATTTCCTAAAAACTCACCCAAAAAAGGGGGGGAGGGGGATGAAAAAATATAAATTCTTGCCCTTGGAGCAAACTCAACCAAATTTTGTATACATAATCTCTGGGCCTCTAGAGAGCTAGAAATGCAAAAACTAACCACCCAAAATGTGGGGGGGGGGTCAAAAAATGAAAATTCTTTCTCTTGGGCCAAACTCAACCAAATTTTGTATACATAATCTGTGGGTCACTAGAAGGCTAGAAATGCAAAAACTGGGTGCGGGGGTGGAATGGGGGTGGGGTGAGGAGTGAGGCGGAGTAGGGTGGGGGGTGGAGTGGGGTTGTCCAGGGGGCATAGCGGGGATGGGGTCCAGGGGGCTAGGCGAGGGTGTGGTGCGCAGGGTGGAGGGAACGGGGTGGATGGGGTCCGGGATCCGAGGTGGGTGGAAATGGGGGGTGAGGATGGAGTTCGAGGGCTGGGGGTCCAGGGGGCGTGCCCCCTGTCTAGCAAGAGGGCCGCCGGAGGCGGGCCTTGCAGCTAGTATGTATATATATGTATATATATATTATTATTATAGTAATTTTTTCGTTAATTTATTAGGATTGGTTGTTTTTATTTTTATTCCATACCTGAACTGTTTTGTTTTTGTTATTGTTTATTTAATCAACCACTTGTTTTAATTTTAACAATCATCACTATTAACAATTAAATTAAGAAACTTGGAAAGATATTGTTTTTTTAGAATTTAAACCTGGTTATATAATATAACCCTATCAGTGGCGGACAGTAATTTTTCAACCAGGGGATGCTGTCCAAAAAATAAACCTTCATTTTTTTAAATTTCACTTTATTCTTCGCTCTTTTTTGCAAAATTTATCGAAAAACGCATTGTAGATTTAATGACGTGTTCTGATGTGGCCATCCACTTGACTTTACCACACAACCTGGCCCCTAAAATTATTTTTAATCATGTAGTGGGGGGGTTAGTTTTTGCATTTTTATACTTCTGGTGTCCCACTGATTATGTATACAAAATTTGGTTGAGTTTGCTCAAACGGTCTAGATTTTTAATTTTTAACCCCCCTCCACCTCACTTAATTTTGGGTTGATATTCACCAAAATCTAATTAGCTCTTAATATCAATGGATCAAAACTTCCTGTGAAATTTGGTTTTGAGATTCACACTAGTTTTTGAGCTAGCTCGTCCACAAAAATTTGGTAACGCACAGACTAACTAACAGACATTTTGACAAAACAATTATTATCTCGAAAAATATAATTTTTTCGATGTTCACTTATTTTTTGTAGAGCAAAATGCTATGGTTTCGCTCAATTTTTCTAATCAAAATAGTTTCAGCCGTTTTTGAGATATTTAGAAAAAAAAGAAGGAAAAAAACCACTTTTTTCATGCACGATTACAATACTTGACCATACTTTGTATGGTAAAGTAAAAATATATAACTAAAGTATTAAAAAAAAATTATACAAAAATCGGAATTACCCGAAATAATTCACATTTTCGCTGCCCACCATCCAAATGTTTATGCCCAATCGAAAAGAAAAAGCTAGCGCCGCTCAGTAACCAATCATATGCAAATAAATGGAGGTGATCGAGATTCAGTGAGACTCAAATTTGAAGGCCCGGGGGGCGGGGGGGGTTCGGGGATTAATATATAGCTATTAACTGAAACAAAAAGTTACCGACCATTGCTCGGTGGCCAGGTACTAATGTATTATTCGAAATAAACCTACGTTTCTATGAATATTGATTTTTTTTTGCGGCCCACCTAAAGTAAAACCTTGTTTGTTTGGCTCAAGTTAGCCTTTGAGTTTGACACCCTTGTAGGTACTACACTATGAACCATATTTATTACACTGTTTGCACTGTATTACGTTTGAAGCCTTTTCTTCCAAACTAGCAAATTCTCGGTGCTTAAGGGAAAATAATTTTTACTTTACCATACAGGGTATGGTCAAGTATTGTAATCGTGCATGAAAAAAGTGTTTTTTTCCTTCTTTTTTCAAAATATCTTAAAAACGACTGAAACTATTTTGATTGAAAAAATTGAGGGAAATCATGGCATTTCGGTCTACAAAAAAGCTTTAATAAGTGAACATCGAAAAAATTATATTTTTCGAGATAATAATTGTTTTGTCAAAATGTCTGTTAGTCTATCTGGTTGTCTGGCTAATAGTTAGTCTGTGCGTTACCAAATTTTTGTGGACGAGCTAGCTCAAAAACTAGTGTGATTATCGAAACCAAATTTCACACGTAGTTTTGGTCCATTGAGATTAAGAGCTGATTAGATTTTGGTGGATATCGACCCAAAATTAAGGGTGGTGGTGGGGTGATTGAAAATTAAAAATCTAAGCTATTTGAGCAAACTCAACCAAAATTTTGAATACATAATTAGTGGACTCCCAGGAGTCTAAAAATGCAAAAACTAACCGCCCAAAATGAAGGGGGGGGGGCGGTCAAAAATGAAAATATAGACCCTTGTACCAAACTCAACCAAATTTTGTATACATAATCAGTGGGACCCCAGGAGTATAAAAATGCAAAAACTAACCCCTCCTCCCCTACATGATTATAAATAATTTTATTAAATATTAAATATAAGTGAAGGGCCAGGTTGTATGGTAAAAGTCGAGTGGATGGCCACATCAGAACACGTCAGCTTATTTTTTTTAACATCTACATTTATCAATCTGTTGTTTTCTTGATTTCTTAAGGATAAGACCCCCCCCCCCCCCTCCCCCGCTTGGACAATTCGATCGCGACACACTTTCGAGATCAAAAGTAGATCTTATATACTGGCGACCACCCCCCCCCCCAAAAAACAGAGGTCTGGATCCGCGCCTGAGCAGCATAAATGGTTATTGAAATATTGACTCGATTTTTCTAGGGGGGGGGGCAAGAAGTTTTCTAGGGGGCAATTCCCACCTTAACTACGCCCATGATTATATATCTTAAATATCTTTATTGAGTTATTAATTTCCAACCAATCAGTATGCATCTAATTTGGAATTGAATATTTTTGAAATGTTCTTGTAAGCGGAGTGCAATTTGTAATGTAATATATCTGGGAAATTGTTTGCGTGTTTATTGTCGAGTGTTTGTTGTCGCACTTGTTATCATCAAAACGAGACGATAATTCCATGGGGGATATTTGCCCTCCCTCTCCTCTTCACTGGTGGATGTTTTTTGTTTTTTGCTCTCACTTGTTTGAACTTGTCGGACAATCGTAAGGATGATCTATGCAAATAAGTTCAAGTGGGGGTGGACGCACACACATTATAGATATTATACATGAGATTCCTCCATCAGTCTGTAATCCATCCATGCACCGACCAATGTATATATAATCAGCCATTCATTCGATCTACAACTATTTCTGTGATTTTCCCATTTTTCTTTTATATTGGAATTTGTTTTTGTCATTTGTATCGATCGTTTAGTTATTTATTATTTTTCCATTGTGGGATCATCAATTCTCATTCGGTAAGTCAATTATTATTATTTTCTATTCATTGATGATTATTTATTATTTTCACTATTTACTTTAATTGTTTCTATATTATATCCATAATATATATTTTTACTTTATCCAATGCGAAGCATGGGTAAAGTATTGTAATCGGTCTCGTGTCAAGCGGGACTTCAAAGGGTCCTCAGGTAAAGACTACGGAACCCATGGACTCAATTAAGATCACAAATTGTAGTATTCAATTAGATTGAATTTTAGCACGTGACGATTTTGACAAAAATTACCTGGGGTCTCGTCGAGAGGACAAAAAGTGCCATTTTTTTTGGAAGTGCGTGCGGATGGATGGATGTTATCGTTTTTTTTTCGTCCACGATTTTTTCCACACCGTTGCCCCGATTGAATTGAAATTGAAAACCTACCATTAGTTTAACAAAATGAAGCGCTGATTAGTTTTTGGTACATATCGGTCCACAAACATTAGTACTTTATTTCAGTACTTTTTAGTTTTTTCTAAATATCTTGAAAATGACTTAACCAATTTTGATGAAATTTAATATCCTAATTAAGTAACTTGGGGACCACTAAAAAGGTTAAATAAAGTTTTTAGTAAAATTATATTTTAAAGTACTTTACTCAACAACATATTAATATTTCAAATGAATTTGGATAAAGTTTAGCAACGATCCGTTGCAGTTTATTTTGGAAGTGCGTGCGAATGGATGGATGTTATCGTTTTTTTTCGTCCACGATTTTTTCCACACCGTTGCACCAATTGAAATGAAAATGAAAACCTAACATTATTTTAACAAAATGAAGCGCTGATTAGTTTTTGGTACATATCGGCCCACAAACATTAGTACTTTATTTCGGTACTTTTTTAGTTTTTTCTAAATATCTTGAAAATGACTTAACCAATTTTGATGAAATTTAATATTGTAATTGAGTACCTTGAGGACCACAAAAATGGTCATATAAATTTTTTTGTAAAATTATATTTTAAAGTACTTTACCCTAGACTACGATAGTTCATTGGATAAAGTTTAGCAACGATCCGTTGAAGTTTATTTATTTTAACTATAATTCAATCTATTTATATTCGCCTCCGTGCATGACAATAAAGACATCTGGTGGTAAGAAATCCGGCACTAATTTTGTAAAAAATACACTCAATTTCTATAGGGATTTACAGTAAAAAGTGAGAAAAAATTAAAAAGCAGGTAATTTTGCAATTTTTCTTTGTCTTTTTTTTTAATGATATTGATGTGAGAAGGAGATACACCAGAAGGTGGATCCCCTAAAGGCCTGTATGGGCTGGCCCCTCCATCGTGAAATGAACAGAGTAGAAGGAAAAGAAGCCGGGATCACGAGCCAATCTCAGAAACTTAGTTACAATTCAATATCCAATTTACCAAGGTTTTAGGGGTTTAGTTAGTTTAGTTAGTTTATTCGGTTTTAGGCGTCTGTTTGTTGTCTTCAGTTTATTGTATTATTCACACCAAATAAACACGTAAGTACAGTCCTATGTATATACATTTTTATGATTTTGCTTTTCATTTAGAGGTTAGACCTGTCAAGTTCTTTTGATTAATGAAATACTAATATGGAAAACAAAATGAATTAATTTATCAAACGCAAATGGAAATTTGTTTTTGAATTGTATTTAAACAAAAATTGCAACTTTAAAAATAGCATAAATTAGTGTAATGTCATTCGAATTCTTAATTGAAAGTAAAATGTTAATTTTTTATGAATATTTTTTTTTTTTGTGTGAGCAAATGAAATAATATTTCGAAATGAATATATAATAATAATGAAAATGACTTCTTTTCTGCAGTATCCATGAGAATATGAAATATTTTTAGAACAACTTTTTTACCAGTTTTGATTTAAGTATTAGTGAAATTGAAAGAATGTAATATAAATGCGACTTGAAATCAATTAAAAAAGAAGAACGTGAAGCATACGATTATTGTTATGATGAAAGCAATGAATTTTTGCATTGATTTGTAATGGTAATAATAACTGCGTCAAAGTTCTGTCAAATTATTTAGGACTACTTTTTTTTTCAAAATTTTTGTATTTCGAAATTCTATGAGCCCCAATCGGGGATCAATAAAAAAATGTTTAAAAATAACATTTTTTTTTTAATATTCCAGTAAAGTAACCTAAATTTTTATTACTTAATTCCATTTTCAACCTTTTTTTTATTTAATGTCACCGGGAATAAAGCCCATTTAGACAGCACATAAGTAAAGTGTTAGTAGGGTTAGTGAGCGAACCGAGTTTTCAGCCGGTAGAAATTTTTATTTGCCAGCTAGGATCGAACCCCGGCCTCCCACTTCAACATCGTCATAATCGATCGATGCCGAAGCGAGGCCAGTGCGTTAGCTGACTGAGCCAACCCGATTCCCCATTTTCAACCTAAATATACCAAGAATATCAAAAATAAAAATTTGACAATTAATGGGTTAAAAGTGAGGTTAAGTTACTTAATTCTTCTTACAGCAGCAATCCATCGCTTTCTCTACTCTGTTTTATATTTTGATTTTGGAAAGATTTAAAATTTATCTACACTTGCTATTTAGACCATTTTTTTGCAATTCACTACACAACACGAAGTAAGACCCATTTTTAAAAATAATTCTCTATTAGATCGATTTTCTTATCCCCATCAGGAAACATACACGGAGCCAATAGATATATAAATAAATGCAATTATTTTATATTATATTATCAAACGTTTTGGAAGAAATTCTCTCTTTATCAAAATGGAAATTATAAAAAATTCAAAAAAATAGTTCCTTTAAAATAATATTTTAATAAAAGTTTGAAGATTGTTTTAATAAATAATTGTATGGTACTTATTTATATACATAAAGAAATCATAAAAATTATCAACATAAATAGATATATTAAACAAATATATTTATTTTTTATATACTAGTATATTATATCCATAATATTATTATTATTTTTTGTTTTATTGATTAAATTAATTTGTTTTTGAAATACAAACTTATTATTAATAATCTAATTAATTGTAATATTTATATTATATTTAGTGATGATATTCAATTCTTGATTATATTCGTAAATAATTTTATTTAAATTAGAACTCAAGTCATAACTAAATAAGCTGACGTGTCCTGATGTGGCCATCCACTTGACTTTACCATACAACCTGGCCCCTCAATTATATTATATATTTAATAAAATTATTTCTAATCATGTAGGGGGGGTTAGTTTTTGCATTTTTAGACTCCGGGACCCACTGATTATGTATACAAAATTTGGTTGAGTTTGGTAAATGGCCAAGATTTTCATTTTTTGACCCCCCCATTTCGGGGGTTAGTTTTTGAATTTTTAAACTTCTGGGGGTCCACTGATTATGTATACAAAATTTGGTTGATTTTGCTCAAATGATCTCGATTTTTAATTTTTAACCCCTCTCGACCCTCTTAATTTTAGGTCGATATGCACCAAAATCTAATCAGCTCTTAATCTCAATCGACCAAAACTACGTGTGAAATTTGGTTTCGATATTCACACTAGTTTTTGAGCTAGCTCGTCCACAAATTTGGTAACGCACATACTAATTAACAGGCATTTTGACAAAACAATTACTATCTCGAAAAATATAATTTTTTCAATGTTCACTTATTTGAGCTTTTTTGTAGACCGAAATGCCATGGTTTTGCTCAATTTTTTTTAATCGAAATAGTTTCAGCAGTTTTTTAGATATTTTGAAAAAAAGAAGGAAAAAAACACTTTGTTCATGCACGATTACAACACTTGACCATTCCCTGTATGGTAAAGTATAAACTAAGACCTTATTTTTTTTATCTATGTTTATTATCTAATAATAAAAAATTGGTTAAAAGTTACGAGAAGGGGTTTTACAAAACCCAATTTTTTATTATTATATATATAGATTTTATTATTATATAAACATGTTTCACCTAGAAACAACACCTATGTCCTTAAAAGTTATGTTTATTATCCTTTATAATCACGTAGTTTTAGTTTTTTAGTTATAACTCGAGTTCTAAATGAGCTACAAACAAGCAGTAATTTGAAAATCAAAGAGAAAACTGTTTTCTATTAGGTCAACAAAATACTGTGATCTCAAATATTCCTGTTTATTTATTTATTTATTTTCCTTTTATTTCCTGTTTCTAATGGAACTCTAAAATATGTCAAAATGGCATTTTTCGTCGTTTTGACAGATAATATCTCCAAAACAAGAGCTAATCAGTAATTTTTATGGAGATTTTTGAAGTCAGCAGGTGGAAATACATAAGTATCAGCTATTATTGAGCCCGAGGCATTTTCATTGTTGGGCAGTCTTATAATTATAAATTGAACACGAATAAATAATGAAATCTTAGTAAAATCACACATAATTAAATATAATTATTTATTGAACACGAATAAATAATAAAGTAGTAGTAGTTTATTGTATTATTTATTAGTGTTCAATTAAATAATTATAATTAATTATGTAGGATTTTACTAAAATTTCATTATTTATTCGTGTTCAATTTATAATTATAATTAATTATATTATGAGTTCACTACTATTGTATTATTTATTAGTGTTCAATAAATAATTATAATTAATTACGTGGGATTTTACTAAAATTTCATTATTTATTCGTGTTTAATTTATAATTATAATGAATTATATGTGATTTTACTAATATTGTATTATTTATTAGTGTTCAATTAAATAATTATATATATTAAAATCATTCTGTTACGTCAACAAAATATTCTGATTTCAAATATTGCTGTTTAATATATTTAATGGGACTCGAAAATAGGTCAAAATGGCATTTTTCGTCGTTTGACCGATAATCTCTCAAAACTCTGACCTGTTGTAAAAAATTAGGAAATCGCACGATAATCAGGCGTATAAAACTCTACTGGAATCCATTGTTAGGTTTACGGGGAGAAATTTATTTCCTTTTCATTTAGTTTGTGCTTTGTTTCAATTGGTGTGATTGAATCGAGCCGCAAATGGCTAGATATAATATAGATAGTCCTGGCCAGAGTGAATGGCCTATTTCCAGAGGGGGTCTCCTTCCTACTCTATCTGCCTATCGATTGCATATATACTAATAGTTAATTAATAGACAAAATGAAAGTCCACTTTGTTTCATTTGAATAATACACCATTCCCCCCTATCTTACTCCACGTTTGGCGGCTTGTATATTAATAATAATAGGTTGAGTTGAATACCTGCATTCTCATTAGCAATAGATGAGAGGGCGCCTTGGCTTTTCATTTGAATGCAGGGAATACTATATATCATGGAAGAGGGGTCGGGGGGGGGGGGGGGTCGGCGAATTCTCTATTCATAATAGATTGCAACCCCGGCCACGTCTATCGATATCCCCCCCCCCCTAGACTTGACCGCCACAGTAACAGTCGCTTCGGGGAATACCCGATTCGTCGATTACAATAAATATTCAATACTTCTTCCTACTTCATAGAAAAGGAAGAAAGAACAAAAGGGAATAAAAATTTGCTTCGGTAAAATTCATCGCTGGCAAATCCATCGCATTTTTACCCCCTCGGCTAGTTGATTTTTAACCGACTTCAAAAAAGGAGGAGGTTATCAATTAGCCAATTGTGAACCGATTTTGATGATTTTTTTTGCATTAGGTTTAGCATAGTTTCCGATTTTGTTATGTATGTTCACGCATAACTTCTTTGTTTATGAACCGATTTTACCATTATTTCTGTGTTTGGATCAGAATAACTCCAAAGTAGTCAAGATAACCAATTATTTATTTATTTTATGTAAGTTCAGCGATAGCTTTTTGCCACGTGGATCGATTTCTATGATTCTTTTTTTATTGGAAATGGGGTGCATTAGGAGTGGTTCCATATAAATTTGATCAAGTTCTGATGATATGATCAATGACGAAATAACGTAAATCTCCAATTCTTATGAGCAAATAATCGAAATTATAATAAATAAAATCTTTTATATAAAAAACAATCTTAAAACGTTCATTTAAAATCCGCAAACGTTTCGAGAGAATTTCTATATTTATGAATTGAATTTTATTATTATTTTCTGATTCATTCACCCGAAGCTTACTTTTACGAGATGCATGCAAGGTATTATATTAAGTCACTATTAATAACATCACTAAAAAGTAGAAAAATAAAAATAATTTTTATAAATAAAAGATAAAACTTCAAAAAATTAAATGCAACAAATAAAATAATAAAACTCAAAAAAAAATGCACTAAAAAGTATAAAATAATTATCTAATTTAGTTACAACTAAACGACGAAATTGTTAGATGAAATCACTTTTTGAAGTCGGTTCCAAACAAACTATATTACTGAGCTTATCCGCCAAACGTGCTAAGTAAGATCCCTCGAGTTCGATTCATAAAATTTATATGTTTAGCACCGACTTCAAAAAGTGATTCCATGTAAAAATTTCGTCGTTTAGTTGTAACTAAATTAGATAATTATTTTATACTTTTTAGTGTATTTTATTTTATTTTTGAGTTCTTATTATTTTATTTGTTCCATTTAATTTTTTTTGAAGTCGGTTTTATTTTTCATTTTATAAAAATTATTTTGGCCCAATGATTCCACGTAGTCTTAAAGGAAGATTTTGTAAAAACTTTTATTTTGTTTGGGCAAAAGAGATAAAAATTCAAAAATTTTGCCCCCCCCCCTCCCCCTCCACCTCCCTCTTTCTTTGATTCTGATTGTTGATTTAGGATTAGTTCCGCAAAGTCCTGAAATAAAATCGTAAATATTTAATAAAATAAAACCGTTTGAATATATTTTATTTTTCCATTAAGAGTTCCTTTTCACCCCAGTCTTGGTCTTGGTCTTGGTCTTGCTTTGCTCATCACTAGATGAGACCTTGATAGATCGAATTGTCTACACCAGAACTCCCTAACCCATGAATTTCATTCAGAGCCATCATTAGAGCCGTTTTCGAGAAACCGATTCTATATATACAAGAATTGCTCGTTTAATATTATAAGGTTAATCTTCAATAAATTCAATTACAAAAATATAAACTTTAACAGCTACAATAATATATTGTATTTCATTCTAAGCAGAATTATAATGTTTAACAGCTACTCTTCTAGTTAGTATCACAATATATAAATATAAACTCTAAACTTAAATGCAAAGAAAGCTCCCTGATATGACCTCATAACTGTGTACATCATGAAAGAGCTTCCCGACGTAGCCCTTTATAAACTACAATACCTCATAAACGCTTGCTTTAAACTTAGGTATGTGCCCCACCACTGGAAAATTGCTGAAGTGATACTTATTCTTAAGCCTGGAAAGGAGCCTATAGAAGTGGCCTCATATCGACCAATATCATTGTTAGCCGATTTTGTCAAAAATCTTTGAAAAACTATTATTAGGGAGACTTATGGAAATTATAAAACATAGGAAATTAATACCTTCACACCAATTTAACTTCAGAAATAAACACTCTACAATTACACCAAGTACACCGAATAACGAATATCGTTGAAAAAGCTTTTGAAGAAAAAAAGTCTGTGCAGCAGTTTTTCTTGATGTTGCTCAGGCTTTTGACAAAATTTGGCATGAAGGCCTTTTAGTCAAACTACATGAGTATCTACGTGAACAGTTTTTCGAAATATTGCAATCTTATATCAAAGATAGACGATTTCGAGTTGGCCATGGCGATGAGCATTCTGAACTAAAGCAAATATCTGCTGGAGTGCCACAGGGTAGTGTTCTTGGTCCAACTCTATACTTGTTATTTACAAATGACATTCCACTTGATGAGAATGCTGCTATAGCTACATTTCCTGATGATACATGATGTTTATGAAGTTACAGCTAAGCTACAAAGTGCCATAAATAAAATCAACGAATGGACCAAACGATGGCGAATAAAGCTCAATGAAACAAAGTCAACCCATATCAATTTTACCTATAAAAAAATAGTTACTATTCCTATCCAAATTAATCACCAAAGAATACCTTATGCCAATACAGCTATCTAGGCATGACTCTAGATGCAAAACTAAAGTGGAAAGAACACGTAAAGATAAAAAAACAAGAACTTAAAACAAATTTTGAAAACTTTACTGGCTACTTGGACGCAATTCAGAGCTGTCTGTGAGAAATAAAATTTTAATTTATAGGCAAATTTTGAAACCCGTATGGACATACAGGATTCAATTATGGGGCTGTACAAAAAAGTCCAATATAGAAATTATACAAAAATTTCAAAATAAAGTCCTAAGAAGTATTGTAAATGCCCCTTGGTACATCAGAAATAGTGACCTGCGCCGAGATCTACACCTCGATGCAGTCACAGAAGAAATCCACAAATATGCCGTTAGACACCACCAACGCCTACACAAACATGAAAATCAAGAAATGAAACAAATGCTCAACGTTGATGATAATGTTCGTCGACTAAAAAGAAGAAAAACATATGAACTATTTAGTTAACAAATTATATTAATTATTCCATTTGGATAATATTAATCTTATTATTGTATATATATTGTTAAGTGAGGAATTATATTTGTTAAATATTTTCCTAAAGTGTGCCTTAAGTATGTGAAATAACAAATCTTTTGTCAATTATGAAATAATTGGTTAAGATAAATAAAAGATAGAAACATTTCGGGTGATTTCATATCTAATGCATGCATGATTCTTTCTTTCTTTTTGTTTAGTGTAATTTTTGCATATTATATTTTTAATAATAATTATTATTTTCTTAAAGTTAAGTTGCTAAACGCGAAAAAAGAAACGTTTTTTTTCGCCCTCTATATTTATAAAATAAAACATGCAAATATTAAAAACATGCCATGATACAAACATGAAAGATATAAATATATATATAGCTATATTGTAGCTAATTTTCATTAAAGAATTCGCATGTGAAATGTGAATTATTAACTCCACGCCTCTCCCTTTTTTTCGTTCTAATGGTGCACTTTGCGTTTTTTGGCTAATTCTACCTCGCCCCCCCCCTTTGCCCTTTTTTTCCCTTTCTTTCCTGCCACGAAGGCCATGCAATATTCATTTTCGTTTCAAATGGACTTTTCTTTATTGAACTATTTTAAATTACCTGCTAAATTACCTACTAGCTGTCAACTTGTATAGCATTTTGGAGAACATTCGATTTTTTTTAATATGTGAACCAATGAATTCTACGCCAAGGGTAGGCAACTTGCGGTCTTAAGGTCGTCCCATGCGGCCTTTGATATAAATTTAAATTTAGCATAAATCCTTTTACAAGGTGTAATACGCAGAGATAATTCAGGGGTAGATTATATATGTGTCAAAATAAATTAAAAGTAAAAGTAAAATAAAAGATTCACGGGATTTTGGATAATTTTTACTTTAACATTTATATTCTATAGAATATAATGGGGCAGTATTGCGATGGGCTGCCTGGGTCCTGGCTCTTTGAGAGCTTGTATCTCAGAGATGAAAAAGTTAATTTAATTTTGTATAGTTTCTAGGTTGAAGGAATCGATAGCCTTAATTGTTGAAAATCCGATTTAGGACATAAAACCGGAAATTGTGGTCCCCAGAGGCCAAAAATCCTTTGGTCAGTGCGTATGTACGTATGTACCCCCCTGCGTTTCGCAACCATAAGTCTCAGAGCTACGAAATTCGAAACTTAAGCTCCCATAAGTCTCAGAGCTACGAAATTCGAAACTTAAGCTCGATATAGACTAAAAGGAGTACACTCACTCACTCTATTTTACTTTCTATGTGATAGCTTAAGGAGCCCAAAGGCTCATCACTACCCCCTGTCCCTGAATTGAATTTAACTAACATTGGAGGGTTATTAAGAATCACTTAGCTACTTTTGACGATTAATTAATCCCCAAAGGCATTGCCCGTGTACACCGCGTGGAGGTGGATTCGTTCAATTTCTTTCTAGCCATATCTAAGAAACTATTAAATGTACACATGTACAGTTTGCTTTATGAGTGGCCTGGTTCTAGTAACCAGGGTTTTTTCTAGGTATGCGCAGCACAGAGTTATGCTGCACATTTACATTTCTTAGGTTCTAGTTCGCTATAAATAGTATGCGCAGCTGTACGAACTGTGTGTTCGTGGAGCTACGCATTTACAGTTCGAGTATAAAGGTTATGCTTATTTTTTAGTTCACAATGAATATTTATGCGTTTCTGCACGATATATGTATTCGCGGAGGTATGCATTTACAGTTCACATTTAACGTATATGGAGATATACAGTTTATATATTAAAATTAATAATAACACATAGTAAATCTTATCCATTAAATCTCAAGTACAATTGCAAGTACAATTGTTGAGTGGTTTGTGTTCGATTACAACTTTTGATTGAAATCGGAAAACCGGAAGTGGACATTTACATGAAAGATTTTTCGTTTTTTTTTTTATTTTCTCAAAAACGGCTCTAACGATTTTTTTAAAAGTTTAGTGTATTTATCAAGTATCATTATATTAGTTGTGTCAAATTTTTAATCCGATTGAAATAAAGGAAGAGGGTGTAAATTAGTATTA
Organism: Forficula auricularia; assembly: GCA_024734495.1. Lineage (NCBI taxonomy): Eukaryota > Metazoa > Arthropoda > Insecta > Dermaptera > Forficulidae > Forficula > Forficula auricularia. The sequence goes on from JALMQS010000106.1 coordinate 4,539,382, forward strand.
TCGCGATGACTTCAAATAAAAAATTTGATGTAAAATAATATTTGTAATTAGTTATTAGCGGAATTTAAAATAAATATACTAATTAATTGAAGGTTAAATTAAATTTTTATATAAATCTCACATAATTAATTATAACTAATAATTGAACATAACATTAAATAATAAAATAAGCTTATTGTAATTATATTGTATTGTTTTTTGTGTTCAATAAATAGTTATAATTAATTATGTGTGATTTAAATAATTTATAGTAAATTTAATGCTTCGATGATGTTGTTTACAAAAGAGTAGTATCGGCTGCAACTAGAGAGAGGGGAATGAAATAGTCCCATTAAAAATATCTAATCTAGGTGGGTTTTTCATTCGTAACTTTTCTTTTGATAAAGAAAATATTATATTATTAAGAATTTTTTGAAGTTATACTTCTTTTGTCGTGCGTTTAGTAGAGGATAAAATTGAGAGCTGTGCGCTATATGATGAAGTTAGACGTCAAAGATAAATAAAATATTATTATATTAACCTCAAATACTTGAAAAAAACTTTTAAATTTTTTGTACACACGTTTTTTTTATTTAATATCTGTCTTCAATTATTTTATCTTTTTTTTTTCTTAAATTATAGACACGCGAGATAATTTTAAAGTTATTATTGTTTTGTTACGCCAATGAAGTATAACTTTTTACGTGCACAATAAGTACACACTCGTTTATTTTCCTAACTGAATTTTTGTGGTGCGCTTTTTCTCCTAATGCACTAAGTATGTGCTTTTCGTGATTAATTGTTAATCCAGGCTCTAGCTTCTGTTAAACAATAGTCCCTGGAGCACAGAGCGATGCTCGGTAACTATTTGCTTCAGTTAAAAGTATATATTAACATTATTTTTAACTTAAAATTCTGGATAAAAAGGTCGATTTTTATTTGGATTCGGAATTCAAATAAAAAAAATGTGTGCGTGGAATCCATGTTTCTATTGATATATGTACTTTCTAATGGGTCTACAAATTATTAAGAATTTCGTAGCTCTGAGATTTATGGTTGAGGAACGCGGGGGGGGAGGGTACATTCTCAAGTAAGTAAACATCAACTCCTGGTTCTATCTATTTTAGCCAAAATCTTGTTATAGTTCTTGTAGCCTCTAGAAAGCTTAAGTTTCAAATTTCAAGGCTCTGCGACTTTCCAAAGACGAGATATGAACGATTAAAATATTTATTTTGCGACATGACTAATTTACACACCTTCCTTTATTTCAATCGGATTAAAATTTATACACGACTAATAGCTCATGAGAATTGATAAGTACACCAATTTTTAGCGAAATCGTTAGAGTCGTTTTAGAGAAATCGATTATATATAATATACAAGAATTGCTCGGTAACTTTTTGCTTCAGTTAAAAGTTTTATATTAATAAAATTATTTAATTTAAAATTCTGATATAATAATCAATTAACTTGGCAAATTCTAATATATAATCATATTTCTTATTAACTCTTTGTGGGATTTAATACTCGAATTTATAATCAATTAAATTGTTTAATTTTAATATATATATTAATATTTGCTATAACCTATTAGTGGGTTTTAAAATTAAAAAACCAATTAAAAAAATGTAAACAAACTTTTTTATTGAGATTTTCATCTATAAATAATTAATTAAATTAAGAAAAGATCAATTAAGATGAAATTTGTCGAGGTCCAGACCTAGTCAGATCGCTTTCTCATCCTTAAATATATATATATATATATATATATATATATATAGTATGCGAGGGTATGGATGTATATATATATACAATTTTTGCTCGTTTAATAAGAGTAGATAGATAAGAAAGATATTTAACAGTTCATAATGTGGCTCTTATCAAAGACTTGTGTTAAATTCTTAAATATTGATTGATAATATTAAAAGAGTAATAAGTGAAAATTGTATGACAGGCACACAAGATAATTATTTTAGTATTAAAATTTTCCCAGAAGCCAATTTCGAAGAGGCTTCTTTTGTCTATTGATTGGTGATGAAATTAAACAGAAAATAGACTAGAAAAATGATTTTTTAATGCAATAGGGTTGCGAGGGTTGGAAAGTATATTGTGGGGGAGGGGCTGACGTAGGTACTACGTAAGAGAGCACAAATACTTTTTTTTATGTCATTGCAAAGCAATAAATAAATAAATAGAGAGCGAAGTGGAGTTTGGAAGAGGATTAATGTTTGATGAATGCCAACTAATATATCTTCCACGCAGGGTAGTAGTGGGGGTGGGGGTAGGAGAGGGTGGTGGTCAAGAGGGTGGTTTCTTATTGATCCTCTTCGCAGCCTTCCGACTTGGTTGGCACTGCAAATGAAATATTCACACAAATGACAAATCCGTCCTGGAATGGCCTAACTAGCTGGCTATCTAGGTGTGTGCGTGTGCGTGTCTGTTTGCATGTCTGTGAGGTCGTTCGTTGATGGTGGGGATTTATATGAGCCGGTCAAAAAGACAACCCCCGGGGTAGAGAGGGAAATCGACAAAGCCGATATATAGATAGAGACCACCACCGGGAGTAAAATATTTAATAAAAAACAATATTACACACACATTCATTCAATGATAACACAACTCTACAAAATTTTTTTTTCTTTGTCCTAAAGCTTATTTCATGATTTTTCTATTCATTGTGCACCAAAATAAAGGAAAAAGTACCTACATTCCGTATAAAGTTTGCTTTTGTAGTGGTTATAATAATAATAAACGATGAAAAAGGCCATTTTGACCTATTTTCGAGTAAACTTGATACTAATCGAACAAACGGCATTTGCCAATTCGTTTATCCCCATGGCATCTAGAGACTGGAACTCCTCTTCCCCCGACCGTGTCTTTGCAGCAAATTATAACCTTCAATCTTTTCAAGACCAGCATCCACAAATACCTTCGACTCCGACCCAATCCCTAAATCTCTTCTTATCTTCACGATACAAGGGTTCACCGTGGACTACAGAGGTCGTACCTTTTTGGTGCAACTTCTTCTTGTGTCAATATCATACTACAGGGTGGTCCCGAATTCATGGTACAAACGTTAATGGTAGGTACAGGACATTGTAAACAATGAGTTATTGTATAGGAATGTATAGCTGCAAGTGACGCGGTGAGGCGTAAACAGGGGAAATAACGGCTATACATTATACATACATTATACACTATATTACTATTACACTATACATATACATATTACATATTCTTATTACACTATACATTCCTATGCAACAACTCATATTGTTACAATGTCCTGTACCTACCATTAAAGTTTGTACCATGAATTCGGGACCACCCTGTATATATATTTGTCTAGATTAATTTGCCGCAACGCTGACGTAATGCTGCTGAGAGAGAGCGCCATCGGTATATTTGCGGCAAATTTGAAATATAATCGTAATTTGGACTCAAATTTCGAAATGAAAGACTCCAATTGATTTTAAATTAAGAAACATTAAATATATTGATAATTATTACCCCCCCCTTCACCACTCAAAAAATTAAATATTCAATTCGCTTTTCTTTGCGCACAGAAAAAGAAATCAATCACATCTTATTTGATTTATATATTATTTGTTTATTTTTTAATAATTTGCCACTTTTTTATAATTTTTAAAAATCTAAATTTTGTTATTCTTATTTTTTGATTTTTACAAAATTGAACGACTTAAGACACGCATGCCCATATGAGTTTCTCATTGCAATACTGGAGCAGCCTGTCATACAAACAACACCTGATCTCTTTTAAATATTTGGAGCCTTATATCGATTATCGATCCCAAATTTTAAAAAAATGATATAATATAATTCTCCTCCTCACACGATACCACTTATTTAAATAAATCTATTTCCACACAAAAAATATCACAATGCTGTAGATTATAGAAAAAAAATACTTCCAGATTCATATCTAGAGCCTCATTTCTGTAGCTGTGTCAGGACGAAAATGAGGCGAAACTTTTAAGAGACTATGTATTTTCGGGAGTTTACAGGTATACATTTGGAGTGTGGTTTTTTAAGAGGAATAAAATTTTTGACCGAGACGCCGCCCGCCAGGGCACCAGCCCGGAGGGCCGAGCTTCGAGGGCGTGCCGAAGGCACGCACGAAAAGCTCGTTAAAGCCTCATAGACCAACTATTATATAAAAAAATTAAAAAAATCAACCCTTGAATCAATATATTCACAAAAGAGTGAAAAAGAAAACCATAAGATAGTTCGCCCATATTGGTGGACAAATTTCAGAAAAATTAAAACAGAAAATGAAAAAAAATAGTATTCTGAACACAATATTCAAAACACCAATTACTCTAGGCCAGTGATTCTCAACCATTGTGCCGCGGAACTTTAGTGTGCCGCCACTGCTAGGCAGTGGTCCCTGACGAATTTAAAATTGTTTTTTTTTTTAGATTTCTTTATCAATTGACACTACATTTAATCCAAATATTTATTTGATCATTTGAACTGAAGAGGTAGTAACGTTTTACAGAATGCAGAATATCCTATGATAATTTTATATAGGTACATTAATCAGTAAACCAAATAAAATTCTATTATTTTATTTTATTGTAGTGTGCCGTCAAATTTTTAAATTATTAAAAGTGTGCCGTGACGAAAAAAAGGTTGAGAATCACTGATCTAAGGAAAGAATTAGGTTCAAATAAAAAGGACAATTACCTAACATAGAAAATGAAGTAGTTTATAGTTTGAAATGCAAAGATTGTGACGCGATTTATGTAGGAAAAAACAGAGAGGAATCTGAAAATTCGATTTAAGCGAACAATTTTCTTTAGGAGATTTTAGAAATCAGAAAAAGAGACAATTCATTAGCTGAACATTTAAATTCAAACAAGTTCTAGTCTTTTCGACCAAACTCAGCCAAATTATGTATACATATTCTGTGGGCCCCAAAAATGCTACAAATGCAAAAAAAACTAACAACCCAAAAGGGGGGGGGAGGAAGAGTCAAAAATGAAAAAAATTCTATCCCTTTTTACCAAACTCAACCAAATTTTGTATTTGACCCCCAGACGGCTATAAATGCAAAATCTAACCAAATTTGTACATTTGTCCGCCTCGGTGGTGTAATGGTCAGAACAACTGACTGGCAACCCGGAGGTCTCGGGTTCGATTCCCGGCTATACCCAGACATTTTTTCTGTAAGTATAGGGTCTGGTAATAAAATTAAGTGGGAGATAAATTTAACCGAATTTATCGCGCGGAGGATTTACCACTGCTCGAAGCCCCTAAAACCTTGGTAAATTGGATATTGAATTGTATCTAAGTTTCTGAGATTGGCTCGTGATCCCGGCTTCTTTTCCTTCTGCTCTGTTCTTTTCACGATTGAGGGGCCAGTCCATACAGGCCTTTAGGGGATCCACCTTCTGGTGTATCTCCTTCTCTCATCAATATCATTAAAAAAAAAAAATATAGTTTGGTCGAAAGGTCTAGAATTTTCATTTTTGACCCCTCTCCCTCCTCCATTTTGGGTGGTTAGTTTTTGCATTTAAAGCCTTCTGAGGGTCCACAGAATATGTATACAAAATTTGGTTGAGTTTCGTCAAAAAGGGCTAGAATTTTCATTTTTGACCTCCCCCCCCATCCACCCCCCTTTTTTCTCGTCTGATATAATGTTTAAAACACATTTAAATTATTATATTTTCATTTCAAAAATATATTCAGTTTTTTCCTAGTTAAATTTTATCATTTTTTTTACCTCTTCAAAATGTTGTAGATCTTTATGGCCCACCCTGTACAAACAAAAAGTATATAAAATTCAAGAAAATAATTTGCACACATTTTCGCCATATTTGCAAATATTTTGACTCGAACTCACACAATCTGCGCACATGTTTGTATTTTAGCTTGTGTATAAATGTATATACAATTAATTTATTGAATAATAATGCGTATAGCTAATTCTATTGTCTTCTATTAAGTTCCGAATATAGGAAGAGTATAGCGGCGGGGGTGGGTGCGAGGGATGTTAATTGTGCTTAATTCGATTTTTTCCAGCCCTCATGTTATTTACGTGGCTCCGGCTAGCCCCCCCCCCCCCCCCCCCTTCTATATAGTCTAGGCTTGAAATAATAATAGCGAAATGTCAATTTCGATTTTCCACCACCCTCTTCGGACTATCTCACCCTCGATCCACCCTTCAGTCTTGTTTTATTTTTCGTTTCGGTGTTATTTTCCCCCTACCAATGCAAAATGGGTTTGCCTTGTTTCTGAAAACAACCACACACACCCACGCATACATATATGTGTGTGTGAGTGGTTGTGTGTAAGACACGCAATTCAACCCTCACCCCTTACTCCGATTCCCTTCAACCCCTCCACCCATGTCTAACGCCAAAATTCAATACTTATATTCATCATCAAATATTTGTTTATTATTATGTTGCGAAATTGATTATATTGCTTGTCAATCATCCTGAAACACCCGCCCCCCCCCCCCCATCCAGTCAACCATTCATTCATATCTGAGTATATTGGATTTTTTATTTTTTTACATGGTTTTATTTGGTTCGAGCTTAATTTTTTATATAAATCCCACATCATTATATTAAAAATCGCTTAGGACAAGTTGACAAACATATATCTCAGTAGTGAAGCTGTTGAAGCTTTTATTTTTGTGATTAATTTTATTAAGAATTGAAATTTTAGTAAAATCACACATAATTATAATTATTTATGCAAAGAAATGAGTATCTATTTGAGAAAGAAAGATTGAATTTTTTCTCAAAATCAACTTGTGATATGAAATCAATTAATTTTACGAACATGAATTTAGGTCATTTATCAAAGATTTTAATAGATATGTTTATATTGTATGTAGGAGGGTCTTGTCCCCTCGGGAGTCGAACCCAAGCACTAGTACGCTTTCCGGGCAACTAGTCCAGACCCTTGAGACCATCACCTCCAAAGATTTTAATAGATATAATTATTTAATTGAACACTAATAAATAATACAATATTAGTAAAATCACATATAATTAATTATAATTATAAATTGAACACGAATAAATAATGAAATTTTAGTAAAATCCCACATAATTAATCATAATTATTTATTGAACACGAATAAATAATACAATAGTAGTAAAATCACATATAATTAATTATAATTACAAATTGAACACGAATAAATAATGAAATTTTAGTAAAATCATACATAATTAATTATAATTATTTAATTGAACACTAATAAATAATACAATAAACTACTACTACTTTATTATTTATTCGTGTTCAATAAATAATTATATTTAATTATGTGTGATTTTACTAAAATTTCATTATTTATTCGTGTTCAATTTATAATTATAAGACTGCCCAACAATGAAAATTCCTCGGGCTCAATAATAGCTGATACTTATGTATTTCTACCTGCTGACTTCAAAAATCACCATAAAAATTACTGATTAGCTCTTGTTTTGGAGATATTATCGGTCAAAACGACGAAAAAGGCCATTTTTACCTATTTTAGAGTCCCATTAGATATTCAACAACAATATTCCAATTCACAATATTTTGTTGAAGTAATAGAAAATCAAGCTTCTCTTTGATTTTCAAATTACGCCTTGTTTTTAGCTCAAATAGAACTCTAGTTATAACTAAAAAACCATAACTACGTGATTATAAAGGATAATAAACATATATAAAAACATATGGTCTTACTTTTTTAGTTATAACTCGAGTTCTAATTGAGTTACAAACAAGTGATAATTTGAAAATCAAAGAGGAAGCTATTTTCTATTAAGTCAACAAAATATTGCTGTTTCATATCTAATGGGACTCGAAAATAGGCCAAAATGGCCTTTTTCGTCGTTTATTATTATTATAACCACTACAAAAGCAAACTTTATAAGGAATATGGTACTTTTCCTTTATTTTGGTGCACAATGGATTGAAAAATCATGAAATAAACTATAGGACAAGGAAAAAAATTTTGTAGAGTTATGTAATTATAATTATTTAATTGAACACTAATAAATAATTCAATAAACTAATACTACTTTATTATTTATTTGTGTTCAATAAATAATTATATTCAATTATGTGTGATTTTACTACTATTTCATTATTTAATTGTGTTAAATTTATAATTATAATTTATTATATGTAATTTTACTATTATTGTATTATTTATTCGTGTTCAATAAATAATTATAATTAATTATGTTGGATTTTACAAAAATTTCACTAATTGTACCCTTTCTGCAATCAGCGATTCAGTTCTTGTTGTTCTATTCTGCAGCCATCATGTCTCCAAAAAGAAATAATTTTTGTTTTTTTGTTTTTCAATGATTTTCGTGTTTCAGAAACACAGTTAATAAATATCATATGAGGCCAAACCTGGTAGGGGGTTATGGCAGATGGTTGACAATTTCAAAGTCGATTTCATTGATTTTTACAGGTCAATACGAGACGTGGTTTGCTAAACATGAGATTATTACAAAAAGTAAAAATGGAACAATATTCTACACTGAAGTGCAAAAAATCGATCCACCAATAAAAACTTTATTAAATAGTAAATCATAAGGAACCATACATTATTGAAATTATTGCTTATTGCAAGTGTACTTGACACTTGTTGTTGACTTAGCCCTTGATTAATTAGGCACACAATTTGAACTACTTGAACTTCAGAAATATGCATTTTGTATATTTTATCTTTCTATCAATGATGCTTAATTCGAAATTATTCATTTTATTGATATTTCAAAGGGAATTTGATCTTTTATTAAAACTTTATTTAAATTAAAGTGATATTGAAAAAGTATGATAATTTGTAATTGTATCTTTTAATTTAATTTGTTTTTAGTATGAAATTAAAAATTATCAACAATATTTATTGAATATGTTAGTTTAAGAGCTAATGGAACAAATTATATGAATATTTGTAAAAAATTTTAAATTAATTTGCTATTTAATCAAGTTTTTATTGGTGGCTTGATTTATTTGCACCGTAGTTGTAGATTGTCTCTTTTTAGTATGTTTGAGCAATGTAGCATGTAAACTAAATATACTAGATACACACTTAAAGCAAAAATCATATTAAATTTTTAAGTTAATTATTATTTTGGGAAAATCAATTTTTTATGGTATTTTTCATCATAAGGTCTGGAGTATCCATGTAAAGATCTTTTTAAATAGAATTGGGCCTATTTTTTTTTATTTATTTATTTCCCCCTTAAAATGATGATGTGAGAGAGCCCCAAAATTGCCATTTTAAGTCCCATTTTAAGTGATTTTTTATTTATTTATTTAGAAATTATGAAAAAAATACTACAAATTCACTCATTCTCTTCTTATCAACGACAATAATAACAAATATGATATCTCCAAAGTATTTTACAAAATAAAATACGAAACTCTCCGTTTGTTTCTTGGCTGGCTTATTCCACATATCCGACATCATTTTTGACCGACTTTGAAAAAAGGAGGTTATCAATTCAGCGGAATGTCTTTTTTTTTTCTTGATTGAACATTTATTTCTCTTTAGCATTTGGATGATTTTTTTTCATGCAAAATTTTTTTAATACCAATTTCCATGACCATGATTACTCAAGAATGGAAGCTCACAGAAAGCTATTTTTGGTATCAAAATGTTTGCATTTCTAAAATTAACAACAGGTTATATTTCGGAATTTCTAGCTTGAGAATTATGAAACATGCTGTTATCACGATATTCCACCAAATCAACTTAAATTTAAAAGATATTTTAAATTAAGCTTATTAACTCAAAACAGTTCGCTGACGAAAATTCTCAAATCATTAAACCGTACTGAATCTTGGAAAATAAGTTTTCTTCCAATTTAAGGTATCATTTTTATAAGAAAATTCTCAAGTTTTTACCATCGAATCATTGATGTATTAAATATTTATTCCTGAAATTCGAAGTTGATTGTCTGTCCCATTACCGAGAAATAAATTATTGAAAATTGTCCTTTTAATATGGAAGTAAATGGAGCGAGCTTTTAAAAGTGCTATAACTTCTATACAAATTATACCATTTTCAACAAATTTATACAGATCAATAATATAAGTTGTATTAATCTAATGATACATTTTTCAATAGATTCGACAGTCTAGTTAATTAGTTATTTATAAATATAAAAATATAAAGTTATTTGCAGCCAACAGAATATAAAAAATGCACTAGTGTAGAATTCCAACTCTATTTCTTGAAATCGTTTTTGTGTTAAATAAATGTTTTTATAATGAGAAAAAATTTATCTCAATATTCTTTTTATCAATATTATCAAAATAAAGATTTTTATTCGAAATTAACCTCATTATTAGAGACCGGATTCCTATGCAATAGCATATTTTGTTTGCCGCCACGTACGACTCGAGGAGATCAATTACTTATCTATCCGAATCATGCATCTAGAATACTGTGGGTTAAATTTTATACTGCATATTTTTGCATATTTGAGTAACATTTCATAAAATTGGATATTTGAGTAATATTGCATAAAATTGCATATTTGAAGGACTTTTTGTCAAATATTACCTATTTCGCGCCAAATACAGATTTTTTAAAAGTAAATTTTCGGAGAATGAATGAAAAAATGAAGAAATCAAACAGGAGGGCGCTAATTTAAATTGGAGGAAAACTGAAATAGGCCTCAACGACAAGAGTGTAGTGTTGGACTACGAAGGAATTACAAAGGATGTGAACGTAGCTACAAAACAACAACCCACTGATTTTTCTTTTTATTCATTTGTGCTTTGATTTCACTAGATACTTTCCTCTACACGAAAATGACGAAAAGTTTCCAATTGGGGGTTTAAGCTACTTTAAATTTGACCCTCATTACGTCTGAGGATGTGGAGCGCTCCTTTTCATAGTATAAATCAATTTTAAGTGACCGTAGACATAATAACTTGAAGATAATTGAGAAAAATACTTGTAAACATAAATTATTCACAATTACAATAAAATTTTAATTATTTTTGTAGATCCTTTGTTAATTATTTCTTACTTTTTTTTAACGGCCTTCGGGACATTTTTGACATTGAGTGTTCGTGTGTGTAAATTAGTGTAGGAGTAAGATTATAGCAATCGTGTCTGTTAAATAAAATTATCTCTCCCCCCACCCCAAAATTTTTCGTTCACATTTTTTGAAACATTATTATATTTATTATGTTGATTTTATTCAAGTTCACCTATAATTTCTTTGAATTTAAAGATTTTTTTAATATATTAAATGTAATGAGAATTTTGGGCAATTTTTTACGCAATAAAAGTAGATATTTGACACTTGGTGTCTATAGCTTACTTTATCATTTTATTCTTTTCATAGCACTCCTTCAAATATAATAGTATTTTTGTCTTCAATTTTAATTTTTTAGTGTATAAAAAATTTATTTTGCCATCTTTTACTGCATATATTTGCATATTTCAGCGTATACTGCATATTACTTGCATATTTCAGCATTTTTAACTGCATATTTTGGAACGTTTTACTGCATAAAAATCCCGTCTCTACTCATTATGAACAATTTTTTTTTTTATTATAAAAATTAGTATTCAGACGTTGTCACTCTGCAGAAATACAAAAGATTTTTTTCGAAGATCAACCAGATAGATAAGCTGTCTCCCGAACTCCCTTAAGAATACTTTCCAAAAAATTTCATTTATTTTACGTTATTTTCAGAAAATGGCTAAATAAATAATAGTGAAAATAAATAAAAAAAAAAAAAAAAAAAAAAAAAAAGAATGAGTGAGGTGTTGTCTACTTATTCCATTTGTTCCGTTGCTTGGGATGAATCTCAATTGCGCTTTATCCGCAGATATGTATGCTCGAGGGCATCCAACCCCTGGGCACTATCTCCCAGGACACCCTCTTCATTTTCTTTTCAATCCAATTCATATTTATAGAATTCTCAGTAGAGAAAATCAATTTTTCATATTTAGTGAAAAAGAAAAGAAAATAGGAAAGAATAAGTGCAAAGATTATGTTTCAAAAAAATCATAATCTTGAAAAGAAGACTTTTGATAAGAAAAAAGCATGATCTTTGAAGTTCATCTTCACAGTAACTATCTAATTAATCAATTATCAATTAATAATTTTTTGAACCAGTTATTAAATTACATAATATAATATACATTTGATTTTCTTGACTTCGACTTCCGAGATAACTCCTCTATACTTAATCTTAATCGCTTACGATAAACTGCCAATTGGTCATGATATAATATCTAATTAATTAAATTTCATAATATTAATATATAATAATATTCGCAATTAACTTTTTGTAAAATAAATATACTAATTAATTGAAGGTTAAATTAAATTTTTATTTAAATCTCACATAATTAATTATAACTATTTATTGAACCCCAAAAACAATACATTATAACTACAATTAGCTTATTGTATTATTTAATGTTGTGTTCAATTATTAGCTATAATTAATTATGTGGGGTTTAAATAAAAATTTAATTTCACCTTCAATTAATTAGTATATTTATTTTAAATTCCGCTAATAACTAATTACAAATATTATTATATATCAAATTTAAGAAAATGAAATTATGTCAAGAAAATAAAATAAAATTGAAAGGTTATTTTTGCCTAGAGTAGCAGAAATTTTATAAATCAATGTAGACAATAAAAGAGTGTGTCTTCTGCTGGAAAAATATTTATTTTTAATTATTTATTAAGAGACATATAATTTCAAGGACTTTGCTCTCTTAACCTATTGCAATTGATTAACAGGAATTGAGTATTGATATATTCATACATCAATTCCTGTTAATCAATTTATAATAGAGTGATGAAGAGGGAAAATTTCTCGAAATTTCTTTATAAATAAATTGAAAGTTTTTTTGCCGAGAGTAGTAGAATTTGGATATATTGAAGGAGACAATAAAAGAGTGTGTTTCTACTGGAATTATAAATTTTATTTATACCGAGATTATAGTTTCGAGAGCTTTGCCCTCTTCATCAGTTTATTACAATTGATTCACAGGAATTAATGTAAAGTGAACTTCCAGCAGAAAACACACTCTTTTATTGTCTACTTTAAATTTTGAATAGTTTATTATATTTATATTTATTAGAGTATTGTTCACTTTTAACAAGACTACCTGTAAAATATGTGGGAAACCTACAATTTCCTGCAATTTTATTTATATTGCAAACGAACATAGGACTTTTTTCCCACATCACTAAAAGATATGAACTTAAGAGAAATGGACAGACAGATGGTAGGTACAAAAATTGAAAAAATGAGTATACCTAATAAAGAATAATTAAAAGAAATAAAAGAGGCAAAGAATTATTAGTTATTGGGGTCCATTTAAAAAGACCGGAGAGCAGCGGGAATCGCTCATGAATAGAAGCCTTGCACCCGCTAATTTAGGTCTCAAAGAAATGCTTTGTTTTACGATAAATGTGACTTTTAGGGTTTTGTATTTTCTTGCATTCTTAAAATGACCATAAAATAAACATTTTTAGTGCATAGAATGGAGAGACATTTAGAACTGTTGAAGGGCGGCCAGAGAGAGAAAGAGAGGGCAATTTGGAAAACTAATTAGAAAATAAAAAAGTCTGTCTGTTGGTTGATGCATGCATGCATGGCTGACTGGTTTATTCGTTTTCTAGGCTGGGTATTTTTCCAATTTTTTTTTTTTTACGCCCTTTTTCGCCCTCCGCCCTTTTCGCCCTACACATTCACTCTCTCTATAATAGTTGGATGCATTTCCGGTTGCCAAAGCCCTTCCGGGAAATAACAACGACATCGCAGACGGTCGGTCGCACGGACAGACAGACAGACAAGCAATTCTCATTTGCAGCCACCACACCAATGGATAGATCTATCCTTTATCGGACTCGGATGAGAGGGTGGAAGTCACCCTTGCAAAACGCAACGGATATCAGCCAACGGACGACCTGTTGCCATCTCCACCATCCATCCACCCACGCACACCAGTCACCAATTGAATTAGAATGCAAACTGTTTCGGAAGTATTAAATAAGCTTCAGTTTGTTTGCATTTCACACCTTGTGCTGCCAGACAGAATGAGTGTGTTTCAAATCGCCAAGGGGAAGGAAGTCTGGGGAGGCAGGGGGGTCAAATGGGAAGGTAAAACTTGGTGGAGGAATAAATTATTATTATTAAATGTAGAAATATCGAGTTCCTAGTCGAATGAATGTACCATATACTGCATTAACATTATCTGGGAAATATTAGGTTAGTGCATTATTACCAACAGTTTATATTGGCACGTTTTTCGTTAGTGATAATTGTTGTTGTTGTTTATTTTTTTTAATAAAAAAATCTTCTATATTTCTTTAAGAAAATCCGAGGGGTACACCGCGACCTAAAATCGTGTACACCTACTTCCACTTTCACTTTCATTTTCAAGTAGAAGACAATAGATTATCTAATGAATTCCAAAGTAATTCCAAAGACGGTGTACACCTAATTCCAATCGCGGTACACCCCTCGAGAAAATTCTTGTCGAAAATCATATTTATATTCTTCATTTGTTGTACCACTACGAGAAAGAATGGAAGGCATCACAGATATTTCGCGATCTCAACCAACTTTTTGGCAAAAAAACAATGTCGGGAGTGGTTTTCACATTTCAAATCAGGTAATACCAGCTTGGAGGATAGTCCACCGATCATCGGATTTCGACAATCATGACCTACTAGCGACCGTGGAAGACGACGAAAACCTGACAACTCGAATGCTAGCTAAAAACTTCAACGAGGACCACTCAATGTTTGTGAGTCGTCTCAAAAAACTCGGAAAAGTATGGAAATTGTCTGGATGGGCCAATGAACTCTCTGACAGAAACAACCGTGTCAGAATTTTCTCCGAATTAGTGCAAAGAAACGAGCAATCAATTGGCTATAAGGGATGGGGTCGGCTCCCACATCCGTCATATTTACCGACCGAGGCTTCCACAGACTACAACGTCAATTGTTCGCTGAAAAACTGGCAGGTGAATAAAATTTACGACAATTTGGATGACTTAGTGACCGATGTTAAAACATGGATTATCTGTAAGAACAGCAACTTCTTTGCCCCTGGAATCGACTGTCTGCCAAGCAAATGGAAAGCAGTAATTGAACTAGATGCTGAATACGCTCCAGAATAAACAATTAAACATGTTTCTGTTCATTTTTTTGTTTATTCTTTCATTATAAAAATAAAAAAACGGCGGATAATTATGCACCCACATAATAATTTCACAATGTGTTAGTTTAAACAGAAAACAATCTTTCAGATCATCTGACCACTATGAATTTAATTGAGCAGATTTTGTTATGCCGAGAGTTGTTCATTCATAAAGAGAAATCACTGAGATTGTTTCCTGCTTGATGTAAATAAACATAATACTTATGAGTAGAGACCGGATTCCTATGCAATTGCATATTTTGTTTGCCGCCACATACGACCCAGGGGAT
Source organism: Forficula auricularia (assembly GCA_024734495.1). Taxonomy (NCBI): domain Eukaryota; kingdom Metazoa; phylum Arthropoda; class Insecta; order Dermaptera; family Forficulidae; genus Forficula; species Forficula auricularia. The sequence continues at coordinate 4,554,828 of JALMQS010000106.1, forward strand.
CAATTATCTATCCGAATCATGCATTTAGGATACTGTGGGTTAAATTTTATACTGCATATTTTTGCATATTTGACCAATTTTCCATAAAATTGCATATTTCGCGCTAAACACAGAGAGGTTTTACAAAAATAACTTTTCGGAGAAAGAATTAAAAAAAAAAAGATTAAATAAAACAGGAGGACAATAATTTGAATTCGAAGAAAACTGAAATAGGCCTCAGCGACACGAAGTGTTGTGTTTGACTAATAAGTAGGAAGTTCAATTACAAAGAATGTAAACAAGCTACAAAACAACAACCCAATCATTTTTCTTATTATTCAGTTGATACTATATTCTACGCGAAAATTACTAAAAGTTTGCAATATTTTTCTTCTAAAGTAAAAGTGGGGGTTTTAAGTTCCTTTATATTGGCGCCCAGTATATCTGTGGATGTGGAACGCTCCTTTTCATCGTATAAATCAATTTTAAGTGACCGTAGACATAATAACCTGAATATAATTTAGAAAAATACTTCTAAACATAGATTATTCACAATTACAATCAAATTTTAATTATTTTTGAGATCCTTTGTTTATTATTACTTTATTTTTTAATACCCCCCCCCACCCAATTTGATCGCATTTTTGAAACATTATTATATTTAATATGATGATTTTATTCAAGTGCACCTATTATTTCTTTGACTTTAAAGATTTTCTAATATATTAAAAGAAATGAGAGTATGTTGTAGTCATGGTTTCGCACTTCTATGTTTTTTGTAATACTTGCTGAGAAAAAACGATTTGAGAGAGAATATAAACTATAGCTTTTTCAGTAAGATCTGTCGGCATAAGTGTTTTTTCTAACTTTTGATCCCTTATTTTAGGGCACTGAGCTAGCATCACTTTAATATAAATAATACTTAATTACGATAGGTTACATGAAATGAAATTGTTTACAACATTTTATGTCGCTATGAATGTATAAACCTGAGGGAAGATCAAGGGGGTTGTAAAAAAAAGTGGAACTTTACGCACATCATGCGAGAAAAGTGGGTGAATTATATTACTCACTTTTAAGGAGATAGGTGTTGGTTCTAGGTGAAACATTTTTATATAATAATAAAAAATCGGGTAAAATTTCGAGGTTGGTTTCACAAAAAAACTCCTGATGATGGCCTGACAACCCGAACTATATCGAAATCTAAACTCATTTTTGTTTTATTTCATTTATTTGTGAAACCCGCGTCGCAATTTTACCCATTTTTTTTATCTATCTACTCTTATTAAACGAGCAAAAATTGTTTTTTATATATTTATTGTGATGTTGTGTCTTAGTTCTATTTTGAAAACGGCTCTACCGATTTTGATGAAATTCACGTGTTAGGGGGTTTTTGGGGTGACAATTCGATCTGTCACGGTCTCATCTTCATCAAAATTGTTTTTGATGGGTTTTATTCTTAATCAAATTAATTATTCTCAGGTAGAAAAATGCCAATCTTAGGGATTTAAAAAGGGTTTCTCTTTTCTTTTGTACCCACAGGCAGACAATGGGTTGATAATTCATTGTTCTCAAAGGCCTTGAAGAACTATTGTGATTGTGGTGTGTTGTTCTACCTAAAAGTTAGAATTATTAATAAACGTTTTATAATTGTTTTTATAAAGAACCTTATTTATTTAATAGAATAAAAAATAATCAAGAATTTATTTAAAAATATCTTTTGCATAACTAGGTCTCAATTTTCTGAAAAAATAACACATTTTGATAGGTTTTATTTATTAACAATTGGATGAATAAAAATGAATCATGTGGTTGAATCAAAACAAAATAATTGGCTGTTCAAATAAGCAATAACTAAACCCGAATGAAGCTCGGTCCTTCCAGGTATATATATATTTTATATATTTTTTATTTTAAAAACGGATCTAACGATTTTGATGAAACATTTTGAGGATGAGAAAGTGATCTTGAATCGGAGCGGGGGTGGATGTGGTAGATGTGGGGGGTGCAGAAGGTGGGGCTCAGTGGTGGGGGATCCGGGGGTAGGTCGAGGTTCCGGGGCTGGGGTCAAGAAGGGTGGAGGTGGGGGATACAGTGGTCGAATACATTATATATATTTGTATTTTTTTTTTAATTTGAAAACGGCTTTCAAAAAAAATCGACCTTTTTATCAGAATTTTAAATTAAAAATAATATTAAAATAAAGCTTTTAACTGAAGGAAGAAGTTACCGAGCATCGCTCGGTGCCTCCAGGTACTTATTATTATATTAGTCAGTCAGAAATCAGTCGGCTACCCCACCAATGTCCCTCGAAAATCGCTCGTCGTATAACAAAAAAAAAAAAATATTTTAACCCCACATAAAATTCAACCTTTTTCAAAATAATCATTAAAATTTTAATGCGATTTTTGATTTACGGAAAACTTAATATAAGTTTAAAGTTTTTATCTTTTTATTTACGAGCTACAAAAATGCTCTGGCTTGTTACAGACAGACAGACAGTCGAACCGTAAAAATAAATAAATTATAGTTTAAAGAAATTAAAAATCACGCTTTTGTTAGAAATGCACTAAAAGAACAAAATAATGTAATAAACATAAAGTCAAAAAATGTAGGGCGCAGACGAATAATGTACTTTTAATTAATTTCTAGGGGTGAACCGCGATTGGAATTAGGTGTACACCGTCTTTGGAATTATTTGGAATTACTTTGGAATTCATTAAATAATCTATTGTCATCGATTGTTTTCTACTTGGAAATGAAAGTGGAAGTGGAAGTAGTGTACACGATTTTAGGTCGCGGTTCACCCCTCGATTAATTTCGACAAAGTAGCCCAGGCTTTTTGAGTTTATGTTTATTACATTATTATGTACTTTCTAGTGCATTAGCATGATCTTTAGTTTTAATACGTTTTATATTAGTTTCACCTGTATCTATGTATCAATGTGACTTTTGTTCTGTTAAATCCCGCAAACACCTCTCTACAAAAATAATTGTTTACCTACTCAATTTAAATGAAATTATATCAAAATAATAAAAATAAATACATTTCATTTTATTAAATTCCACAAACTTTTCTCTATAAAAAATAATTAAGACTAAAAAGTAAAAAAATAAATTATATTTAAAAAAAAACGAAAAAACATGCTTCTAAAAAGTACAAAATAATGTAATACTTAATCAAAAAGTGCGTCGAAATTAATTAAAAGTTTCTGCGCCCCACACTTTTTGATTATAAGTATTACATTTTTATGTACTTTTTAGAAACGTGTTTTTAAAATATTATTTATTTTAAACTATAATTATTTTTTTACTTTTTAGTCTTAATTATTTTTTTAGAGAAAAGTTTGCGGAATTTAACAGAATGAAATGTTTTTATTTTTATATAATTTCATTTTAATTGAGTAAACAATTATTTTTATAGAGAAATGTTTGCGGGATTTAACAGAACAAAAGTCACATTCATACATACATACAAGTGAAGCTAATAGAACCGTGTCCAAAACACCAATTTTTTTTTTTGCATGATTATAATACTTTTTCCATAATTTATCACTCTTGCTACTACTAAATCAGGTATCCATTGCATATATTTATAAACAAATGCACATTAGATAGAAAAGAGAGAGTTTGGGCGGGGTGCGGGTATTAAGAGGGTTTGGGTGGTTGTACCTAAGTGACCCCCACCCCCTATCTATTGTAATCTTTCCAGGGAACTAATAAATTTCTTAATTGACGTGAATGTGAACTGTAATTGAGGATGATGATGATGATCATGATGATGAGTAGGAGGAAATGACTGGGGTGGTCAACCGGGCATGACCCTTTCTCTTTGACTTGCCAAAAACAGACAGACTCCCCCACCCTCTCCCTTTGATCAGAGAGTCTCCCATGCCCTACCCTTCCTCTACCAATACATCTACATATCTACTATACTAAATATATAACATATATACATAATAATATTAGCATATGTGAGAGCAAACGCAAAGCGTATCGCTCTGCTGACCTTATTATATTCGAGCAAATTGTGTGTGATCTATTTAAAAAGCCAACAACAACATCAACAACGCCTAAGGATATGGATAATAAATAAATATAGTAAATGGCAAATTGTATTTCCGGCACGGAAAGAATGAGAGGGAGAGAAAAGGACAAGCGAGCCAGCAAGGGCAGGATGGCTCGGTGCCCTTTACCAAGCAGAAAGGCCCTCTTTTATTTTTTGCAACCCTCTCCCTCTACACCCCTCTCGCACTTTCCATTTCTTATATAAACCAAAAATTTTCAAGAAATTTTATTAGTAATGAACGATGGGTGATCCGGGATTGGAAGTAGGTGTACACCTCTTTGGAAGTATTTTGGAAGTACTTGGAAATTTTTGGAAGTACTTGAGAATATTTGAAAGTACTTGGAAATATTTGGAATTACTTGGAAATATTTGCAAGTACTTGGAAGTACAAGTGGAAGTAGGTGTACAGCATATTAGGTCGCGGTTCACCCCTCGGTAATCAAGTTGTTGAAGCTTTTATTTTTGTGATTAATTTGATTAAAATTTGAATTTTTATTTAAATCACACATAATTAATTATAATTGTTTATTGAACACATGAAGTAGTTATATTGTATTATTTGTTCGTGTTCAATAAATAATTATAATTAATTATGTGTGATTTAAATAAAAATTCGAATTTTAATCAAGAATTTATTCAAAATATTTATCATATAAGTAATCCAGGTACTTAATTTTGAGAAAAACTATTTTGATAGGTTTTTTAATAAACTAGGTAATTATGTATTATTAACAGGTAGCTGAAAATGAGTCATGTGGTTGAATCAAAACAAAACAAGTGGTTGATTAAACAAACAATAATAATATCAAAAAAATTACCGAGGGAGAAAAGGAAGAGTTTTCCAAGTACTATATAAATAATAATAAAAGCACAATTTTTTTCTTCTGATTTTTTTGGGTTTTAATTCTCTAATACATTTTTAATAAGCTCTTTATTTTTTTCTCGAGTCTGTTTTTGAAAACGTTTCTACAGTTAATCGAGCTATTATACAGTTATCTGTTTGGAAGAATATAACAATACTATTTTAGGTTTAAAAGATGTGAGGTTTATACAATTCAAAAAAATGATGTTATTATTGGAAAAGTTGAGTTGGTTGCCATAAAATAATTTAGTCTTTTTGATTTTAAGTCGATTCTTCCACGTTTTCAGTAGAGGTTGCCATTAATAGTCAAAACATCAAAAATGGAATTCAATAAGGTTATTCCTCTAGAATTAGATAAGAATTGATCGTTATTTTTGATTTTAAGCCGTTTCCTCCATGTCTTCAGCAATGGTTACCAATAATAATCAAAACGTCAAAAATCTAATGTAGAATTGTTATTCCTCGAGTAATAGATGAGAATCGATGGCTATTTTTGATTTTAAGTCGATTCCTCCATGTCTTCAGCAATGGTTACCAATAAAAACCGAAACATCAAAAATCCAATATAGAATGGTTATTCCTCAAGTACTAGATAGAGAATCAATCGCTATTTTTGATTTTAAGTCGATTCCTCTATAAAAAGGTAACGGATAAGAAAATAACGCAGTTGCTATGGTTACTTATAAACTTTCCTCCCAAATTTTTAGCATTTTACAGAGAGAAGCCTATCCACTCTTACTTAGTTAGGTTAAATGAGTCCAATATTACCATAAACAGATCAAATGAATAAATTTTAAAGAATTTAAAAATCTTACTTTAAAGTAAAGTACTTTAAAATATAATTTTACTAAAAACTTTATTTAACCTTTTTGTCGTCCCCAAGGTACTTAATTAGGATATTAAATTTCATCAAAATGGCACTTTTGGCCTCTCGACGAGATTCCAGGTAATTTTTGGCAAAACCGTCACGTGCTAAAAATTCAATCTCATTGAATACTTCAATTTGTGACCTTAATTGAGTCCATGGATTCCGTAGTCTTTACCTGAGGACCCTTTGAAGTCGCGCTTGCCGCGACCGATTACAATACTTTCTCCCAAGCTTGCATTGGATAAAGTAAAAACCTAATTAATAACAACATTTGGGGATCAATTGATCTATAAAGGACACACACACGCACACATAAACAATTAAGTATGGTTCAAATTTATTATATTGGATACAAAGGCCCTTAAAGTGTGCATTCTATTCTAACTTTTGGCACTATCTCCTTCCTTATGATTTCAACTACCTCCATCTAAGATATGTTTTAATGAAATGTGTATGTAAATATTTTATGGGAGTGTAAGAAAGAGAGACTGCAATTGTATTAATTCATTTTCCCTTCCATATGTCTGTCTGTCTATCCGCAAGGGTCTGAAGGGGATGGATGCATTTAGATGGCACCGTCAGCTTCAGCCACTTAACAGAAACTTAACAACAAGTAACAAGTGGTTGATTTTAATCCAGCGCTTCTGTTCTGGTTCCCCTCCTCAGTCTGCAATCTCCCCCTCTCCTCTTCCTACCCCTCCAGCTAATCTGACTCTCATGGACCACATTCCCACCAGACCCACATACACATACATACTCAGAAACATCACCCTCTTGAAATAAGAGACATTCATTTAGTTTAAAAAATTAGTGGCTACACTGAAAAAATGATATATTTATAGTTAAGAAATTGTATTTGATATGAATAGATTGATGGTGATGTTAATTATGGCGAAATCGATCTTTGTTCAATATGAATAATTGATATATGTATTTGAAATATTCTCATATTTTTGGAGCAACTCTAGATATATTAACAGCTAAGATGGCGCTATTTGAACCAAACACCAATAAGTAAATTATGAAAATATTGTTATTTGGTTAAAATAATGGAATAGTTAAATTTAATAGTTGGGTATTTAAGTGAAATAACACGTAATTAGGACAAGAAATGATATAAACTTGAATATTTTTTATTTATATTAAATATAGGTATGTATTTCTGACTAGAAGATGAGTATATTCATTTGATGTAGAATCTATATTTGATCAAATGAATTATTGAATATTTATTTTAATTATACATTTGGTTGAATTAATTAGATGAAAATTTGAATTATTATCAAAAATTTGGCATGACTATTTGAAGCACTGAAGAAGTCGGCAAAGTCGACGAAACGTTGTCACACATAAAAACTAGTCCTTATTTTCGTGTTATAAACTTTCAAATTAATACAAATTATGGACGGAAATAATAATAATAATTCTAAATATTGTATTTGCTCAAAAAAAGGTCCACTGAAGAAGGAATATTTTGAAAATTTACGAAATATTTGGATAAATTAAAAAACACCATTTAAATTAATTAAAAAACCTGCTGAAATATAAGTCTTTTATTTAATTTATTTGTCATTAGGTATTAGTGAGTTTTAAAATTAAAAAAAAAATCACCTCGGCGTCTTCGCGCAAGCCGAATATAACAAGTATAGAGAGATAGATTCCTTCTTAAATCAGTTTTTTTTTTTTCAAATTTCCATTGGGAATGGGAGAATTTCTGAATTTGAATATTTAATAAACATTTTGAGATTGTTTTTACAAAAGAATTCTATTTATTTAATTTAAATATTATCAATCAATAAATTCAATATTCATTATTTATCTAATTGAATTTTTTTATTTTGAGGACTCTTAAAAAATTTCAATGATTCCGACACTTTTCGAATGGCATCGACCTCCAAGATCCTGAATTTCAAATTCCTAGACTCCCTGAGATTATGTTTACCATGAAAATTCCGGGACCAGATAAATTTACTTGCTCTTGAGTAAAGGCCGGTTCACACGAGGCTTTTTCTGCTACTTGTTCTTAACTTGTTCAATTAACTTGCCATTTGGAGGCATGGAGGGAGTCAAAATGACGTCACTCCGGACTGTCTTACTAGCATGCTTGCTTGATTCAAAAGATAGGCATGTTCTAAAAAAAGTTTAGCTACTTGAAACTGGCAGTGGCTAGCCAATCAGAAAACATTATTTTATCACGTGTATGACATGGGCATTGGCACAATACATCAGCTGATCTCACTGTTAAACTCTTTACTGCAAAGAATAAACAGAATATGCCTTTCCAAATTCGTCTGCGATTGATAATTTCTGCAATAATATTATTGTCAGCCAGTTTTGTTTGCATCTGAACTGAAACAGAAAGATGCTGTCTGGACTGACACATGCGCGCGCAGGTAGCCGGTCAACTTAAAAATTTTCTGAAAAAGCTCCGTGTGAAGCCAACAGGCGAATAATCAGCCTGACTGAACTAGCTTCAAATTACAAGTAGGTCGATCAAGTAAGAGAACCAGCCTTAAGGGTCAACCTTTCGTTCAATTTTTCTCGTGTCTTATATTATTTTTTAATTAAAGTGGCGCTAAAAAGAGTTGGCTAATGGGGCTATTCTTCTCTTTTTGAAAGTTCTCGGCCTCTCTTTTATCTCCACAGGCCACTTGAAAGGGTTTCAGCTGAGCCAAGTGCCAAGTGGTCGTGTCTAATTGTTGCTACTGTCTGCCTGTCCGCCGCCCCCGCTGTTAAGCCCAAAAGCCAACTCTTTTGCAAAGGAAACATCCATTTTTTGACTTGAATGCGATCCAGCACATTTGGAAAGGAAATCGGAGCCTGGCAGAGATAAGCGGAGGTCTCCTCGACGGTGGCGATAAGGCCCTTCGTCTGCGATAGATAGCGCTCTTGCTGTTGCCTGCTCGTTATCAAGGGCCAGCCGAGATGATAACCTCCCTTCAGCAAGTTCACACGTCGGGGCTCCCAAGCCCTCATCCCTGATGCCTGATCGCAAACCAGACAAATACATATATGGTAGACCTCTCTTTAAACGTAAATCTATTACACTGGCTTCAATGTTTGTAATCGCTTGTATAGAATAAATAAAATACAACTTGTATGTATTCATTTTAACAGTTATCAAAAAGTGTTAGTCGAATAAATAAATATTTTAAGAAGGTTCGAAAAAATATTTTTGGTCATTACTAGGTGCTCCTTATTTTGGATATTTTCGAATATTTACGCGGACAGGGCCTCATATGATTCGATATAAATAAAAAAAAAATATCCCCAAAGTTCCAAATCTCTATCTCAATTTTAACCTAGTGCTACATAGTGATTAAATTTCCCCTCTAAATAACATGGGGGTTTTGGCATTGAACGATAAATTTTTCTCTATATTTTTGGAGCAACTCTAGATATATTAATAGTTAAGATGCCGCTATTTGAACCAAGCACCAATAAGTAAATTATGAAAATATTGTTATTTGAGTAAAATAGTGGAATAGTTAAATTTAATAGTTGGATATTTAAATGGAATAATACGTAATTACGACAAGAAATGATATAAACTTGAATATTTTTTATTTATAATAATATATATGTATTTCTGACTAGAAGATGAGTATATTCATTTGATATAGAATCTACTATATTCAATCATAATGAATTATATAAATATTTATTTTATTATTCATTTGTTTGAATTAATTAGATAAAAATTTGATTTAATGTACAACGGTAATCTAATTTTAATATATATTAATATTTCTTCTAATCTTATAGTGGGTTTTAAAATTAAAAAAAAAACAATTAATAATGTTAACAAAATTTTTGTTATTTTTTTTTTAAATATCTTAATTATTAACATATCACTATTTGCGAAAAATCTAAGTCGTTTTATGATAAAAAAAACATTCGTTTAGATATAATAAGAGGTTTTACTAGAAGTAAACAAGACATTCATTTGATATTAAGAGAAATCTAATAGTATAAAATAAATCATCAAGTATATAATATATTTTGATTAAATACCCAAAAATTTAGTCATATTTGAATGATTTCGATATATTATGTTGATTATTAATAAAATATCTTTGGAATAAATAAGAATTCATTAAAAATGTTCAACTCTATCAATATATTTATTATAAAGAAATTGTTTTTTCAGTGTACGGATTATTTAAGTAATCGTGTCCCGCTCGCATTTGGCCGCTTTTTTCCTCTCTTCGTTTTGCGCCCTCTGCTAATGATTGGCAAACTGAGTGTCGCCGATGCGGGGGTGGCTGGCGGACTGGGCTCCCTCTGTCCTATATATTTGGATAGTTTATGTGACAAGGGTCGCATCATAACGGAAGTTGAAAGAAACCTTACCACACACACCCTTGTGAAATTGTGCAAAAATTCAAGAGCGAGGGACAGAAAAAGCCTAGCAAAAAAATAAAAATACGAAATTTATATCGAAGGGATCAGAGGGCATAGGCAAAAAAAAAGGGCTGGCAAAAAATTTTACACAGATGTCGACGCAATGGACCACAGCTATAACTTTCCATTTTTCGTACGATTTTCCTTTCCTTTGAAACCTCCCCCACTGGAGGGCAAAAAGTCAGCCCGGGGATAAATTTCGCTTCGCCTTTTCTAATGAGGGATGGATGGAAGAAAGCGAAAACTGCTTTTCAATACAGACCAATGGACCAGCTTTTGATAATATATCCTCTGACTTGGATAGAAAACACCGGGGGATGTTTTTGTTATTGTTGTTGTTGTATTCACCAAACCAGTCGATTTGTTATTTTTTATTTTACACATAATAAGAAAAAGTAAAATCTTTTTCACTACTCGGCAAATTTGTATAAATAATTTGTCAATATAGTAATGAAGCTGTTGAAGCTTTTATTTTTGTGATTAATTTGATTAAAATTTGAATTTGTATTTAAATCACACATAATTAATTATAATTATTTATTGAATACGAAATAGTTATATTGTATTATTTGTTCGTGTTCAATAAATAGTTATAATTAATTATGTGTGATTTAAATACAAATTCAAATTTGTAATATAAAAATAACAGTATAAGTTAGAAAGTTTAAACTTGACCCAGATTATGTATATCTTGATATTAGTTTGTTATATTAAAGTATACATACAATCAGGAATCTCAAAAGAAAAGAGATGTGGGTTTCGAATCCTTACCCCCGCCCCTCTCATATATTTATTACATGTCAGAAGGATTACAGTGAACAGAAAAAATATGCCTAAGCCAAAAGCCTCAAAACCGAGGGCTGAACCGCGGCCTCATATCGTGTACACCTACTTCCACTTTCATTTCCAAGTATCAGGATCAACAGATGATGTAGGGCATTATCTAACGAATTCCAAAGACGTGTATACCTAATTCCAATTGCGATTCATCCCTCGCTCAAAACTAAAAAGTGGTTAAATATCTACCCCCCAAAAAATCAAAATCACATGACTATAATTAAATCGTGGGCGATTATCATTAGAAGGTTCCGGTTTGAAGTATGTTTTTATAGAAGATTTTAATTTATAAATATTCCTATAAGTGGCGTGCGGTCATGGATGCTGTGGATGCGACTCATCCCTAAAATTTCATAAATATATAAGGTCGACTTGAAAATTTCAAGAGGATCTTTAATTTTTTCAAATTATTATTCATCGAGGGGTCGAAATCTTCTGACATATAATATATATACATAATAAACACCGGTCGACACGATTTTTGGGTCTGACTTTGAATGTCAAATTTTGGTTTCTTCTATGTTACTAATAAAGGTAAAAATAATATTTTTGATCAAACCAGAGGAATTTTTTCGAATTTTAAGAATATAATGACTGATTTTTTCATAATTTTATTACAATCAGAAAATTTTTTGCTGAACCGATTGATAGACGAATGAGAGGTTAATCAAGGGCTTAATGTGACCTGTCATTTTGAGAAATGGTGTTCTTGGCTTTCCTGGAGATCTATGATCTATGTAAGAACAGCATACCCAATTTTTTTTAGCTAAATTATAATTCACACACACTTTTCGCCTTTTCTTGTATCTATTCCGTCTAATGAGAGGGCTAAAAATTTAATCAAATCAAAAGAAATTGCGAATGAAAATGGCAGACCTGTCGCGCAAACATGTTGGCAGAGGACGAGGTCATTATTTTTGCAATTCCCTACACAACACGAAGTATGACCCATTTTTAAAAATAATTTTCTATCAATTCTGTTGAATATTTCTAGATTTGTTTACTTTTTCACCATCTTGTGCGCTTCGATCGATTTTTGTATGCCAGGGAGCATGGACGGAGCCAATAGACCAATTTCAGGAAAAAGTGTCCCTTTATCAATGGGTATTAACCCCCGCCCCCTCCCCTCCACTCTGTGGACACCCCTGACCGAGGGGTGAACCGCGACCTAATATCGTGTACACCTACTTCCACTTCCAAGTAGAAGACAATAGATGGCAATAGATTATCTAATGAATTCCAAAATAATTCCAAAGACGGTGTACACCTAATTCCAATCGCGGTTCACCCCTCGCCCCTGACTAAACTATTTTGTATACAGCTTGATTGTGAATTTTATTTGAAAAAAATATGAATTTGAAGTGCAAAACACTATAGTGGCTATTTTGTTTTGTTTGGTTTGTAGTAAAGAAAAAGAAAAAGGGCCCAAGGGATGTGGATAGGTCATTTTCACTCTGTTATTCTGTCTCTTTTGTCCAACCGAAAGGATTGCGTGATTTCTCTAGAGTGGGTGTGATTGCTTTTTTGCGCAATTTGAAAACAAGGGTTGCCCGGGCACAGGTGCACGTGTCACACCCAGTCAGCCAGCCAGCCAGGCAACCCTTTTTGCAAACAAAAGCCAGCCGAGAGTCGGGGTGAAAGTCTAGCCAGCCAGAGGGAGCCCTTGCTCGCCCTTGAGCCCTGATAAAATTCCAGCCATCAGCCACCCGCTTGGTTTTTTCGCTGCTGTGTGTTTGGCCTTTCGAATTTTATCCCCACTCTAATCCAGTCAGCCCCTAAGAAAAGCTGCACGAGAATTTTATGCCCGCTCTTTCTTTCGCCGGCCTCCCTTTTGGCCCTTAAGATTTTTTTTTTACGCCACCCCAACTGAACCTGTCTGCGTCGCTGTGTCTGTATGTCTGTCTCAGAATGGGAATTCACCCATTTTCACCACCAGATTAGTCCAATATCGGTTCTTTCACGCACAAACAGCCTTTGCTCTATTCTCTATCACATTTCCAAGGGCTTTACATTTAGATATTTATACAGAGAAAACTGTTAATCAATAAATAAACAAATAAATTTCCCTAAATATATATAATAAATAAATACGCATAGGGGATTAAAATTAAAAGGTTTTATTCTTATAATATACACAGGGCTGGAGATCCGACCGTGTGCAAAACTAAATTTTTCGCCTTACGAATATAATTGTATATATTATGTTGTAATGAAATTGTTGAAGCTTTTATTTTTGTGATTAATTTGATTAAAATTTGAATTTTTATTTAAATCACAGATAATTAATTATAGTTATTTATTGAAACAAATACAATATAAATACAATTATTATATTATTTGTTTCAATAAATAATTATAATTAATTACGAGCCCTGTCCCATCTCAATTGGCCCACCAATATTTTTTCTTTTTAAATAAAATTATGCTAATTCACGGTAAATTTAATTTAAATATTTATTTTTATTATCATTTGGAACAACATTTTAAACAATGTAAAACATTTTATAATAACATTTAAATTTAAATTATTTTTTAAATGTTAAAAACAAGGAAAACATACAAAATCCGAAACCTTTACCACTATGTGACGTCGCCTTTATTTATAATTACGGCTTAAATTATTTTGGTCAACGTACTTATTAAGTTTTGACACTCATCTTGAGTGAAAGTATCCCAAATATTTTGAAGTTTGTGTTTTAATTCGACTACGTTTCTAGCTGGTTGTATTCGTAATAGCTTTTTCATTGTGTGCCAAAGAGTTTCTATTGGTGACAAGTCGGGACTGTTTGCGATCCACTCCAAAAGTAGAACATTATGATGAAAGCCATTTTAAAGATTTTCTTGATGTATGGCAGGCTGCCCCGTCTTGTTGGAACACAAAATTATTATTATTCTGCAATGCATCTGTCATTGTTGGAAGTAACGATTTTTTTAAAATCTCTAAATATTTATTGGTGTTTACAATTCCATCAATGAAGTGAAGTTTTCCAACACCTCTAGCAGACATTGAACCCCATACCATAACTGAAGGAGGAAATTTTACTTTCTTTTTTAAACAATCTGAATTGAAAACTTCATTTTTCTGACGAATAACTCTGCTTCGATTGTCCCTAACACAAACTTCAAAACGAGACCCATCACTCCAATGGACACTATTCTATTTATCACTCGTCCAATTAATGTGACTTTTAGCCCATTTAAGCCGGTTTTTCTTTTGTTTTAATGTCAAGAGTGGCTTTTCTTTCGCCTAAAAAAATTAGTAAAATTGCAAAAAAAAATTTGGAATAAGTTGCAATAAAAATACCTTGTAAGTTTTAAAACCTAACTTAAGGGCTTCTCTATGGTATGTGGATCTTGAAACACTTCGCCTGACAGCATCGCTCCAAAGAACAGATAATTCACCATAGTTCGAACGCCTGTTTTTTCTAATAATCTTTTTCAATGCCCGTCTATCAGCATCTGATATTTTAGATTTCGACGCATACCGAGATTTTCTAGCTATTGTACCCGTTGTTTTATAAACTCTAATAATATTTCTGACAGCAAACTTTGATAAATTAACTAGATCGCCAATTTCCTCGTTTGATTTTCCCTTTTTAAATAAATTGATAATAATTGAGCGAATTTTTTCATCAACAACCTTTCCACAAGTCATTTTTACTAATAATAAATAAAACAAACTTTATTTTGTTGTAAAAAGGCAAAGCCTACTTGATTATTTGCCATTTTCATAGATTCTTAAAAAAAAAAATTGAAAAGCAAAGAACTATTTTTTATATTAAAATATGTTTTTAACAATTAAAAAATAATTTTAATTTAAATGTTACAATAAAATGTTTTAAATTGTTTAAGATGTATGTCCAAATGATAATAAAAATAAATATTTAAATTAAATTTACCGTGAATTAGCATAATTTTATTTAAAAAGAAAAATATTGGTGGGCTAATTGAGATGGGACGGGGCTCGTATATATTTTGAACATAGTTCTTTAAAGATTGTAAACAAGATTTTTCCAAATGAAAACAATAATAATTGGACAATATTTAGTCTTTTTTAGAAATTTTTCTATTTTGGTGACCCCAATAGCCACAAAATTCTTCAAAAATATTGCAGTCCTCATCTCTGGCATGTTGCACAACGCAACCAATCACATTTCTTTTTTTTTCTTTTTTCTTTTTTTTTTTAATGCAATCGAATGCAAGAAGGGGTGCACCAGTAAAGATGCAGCTCCTATGGATCTCGAAAGACCCTTGCATTACCGAAGAGAAGGGAAAATTGATTAAGTGAGAGGGTGTAGACGTAGGTGTCTATGCACTCCGGTTTTGAAGGTTTGAAGATTATAGGTGCTGGGAAAGATGGAGGCTGGGAGAGAGTTCCAGTTCCTTGAAGTCATGGGGATATATGTATTGGCGAATGAAGTGGTCCGGCACTTTTCTAATTTGACCGCGAAAGAGTGTTGGGAGTCGGCAAAACGCGTGCTACGTGCAAAGCATGCTTTGGGGGGAATTATTGATTTTATCTCATGAGAGCACCTGCCGTGATAGTATCTATAGAAAAGGGAAAGGGCGGAGACATCTCTTCGATGAGCCAGCGAGTCGAGGGAGTCGGTGAGGGTAGAATCGTCAATTAGACTGACGGCTCGTTTCTGAATTGCATCCAGGGTAGCAAGAGAATATTTTGAGGCTCCTCTCCATAGATGAGAGCCGTATTCGAGACAGGGGCGGATTTGGGCCTTGTAGATGGTGAGAAGTTGTGGGGGTTTGTAAAATCGCTTGGATCTGAATAAGAAGCCAATCTTCCTTGCTGCAGATTTCGCCACAGAGGAGATGTGTTCATTCCAAGACAGGTCAGATGCGACAGAGACGCCCAACATGGATTAGGCTGTCACACATTTTCAGGGTATTCGAATCGAAGTGAATATCAGGGAAATCTTTATTTTTGCGCCTAGAAATTAGACAACATTGAGTCTTGTTTGAATTAAAGTTAACTAAATTTTGAGAGCCCCATTTATTCAGTTTATCAAGGTCGAGAGTAATTGAGGAGGCAACATTGATTCGATTATTCGGGAGTGGGGGTTTGCCGTGCAGAGTGCTATCATCGGCGTAACAATGAGTGGGGTTTGACGTTTGATCGATAAGGTCGTTTATATAAATTAGGAAGAGTGTGGAGGAGATTACGGAGCCTTGGGGAACACCAGCGTTTGTGGAGAACGATTCAGATGATGTTCCATCCACCACAACTTTTATACTTCGGTTTGTCAGAAAGCTTTCTATCCATTTGCGAAGTGTTGGTGTGAATCCAAAGGCTGGCAGTTTGGCAAGAAGATTTTTGTGCCAAACCTGGTCAAAAGCTTTGGTGATATCAAGGGCTACAGCGAGGGTTTCTTTTCCGGCCTCTAGAGTTTTGTTCAGGGTGTGGGTGACATAGGTTAAGATGTCGCCTGTGGAACGATTTTGTCTAAAAGTTGGAAGTTGAAGAGTAGTTTTCATCGCGTTCCTTGTTCATATCCAACAGTTTGTCAACTTCATTAGTTTCCATTTTACTCTTCTTAGGGGCCTTTATTTCATTAAACAAATTCCTTTTTTTTATTTTCTGAGTGTTTAGAACGTTGTTCTTTTTTTCTCTGTTCTCTATTAGACTGTCACGATTCAATTTGGATGTCAGAAGTAGTGCACCTTTCTTTGACTTTTTAACTTGTTTTCTTGGAACAGGTGAAATTTAGTTGAGAATTTTAGTTGGCGTGTTCAATTGAGGTTTTTATTTGAATTTTTAACAAAAAATTATGACTGAGTTATCTTTGTAATAATAATTTTGAATAACAAGTGCGGCATCCCTAACCCTGACTCAGAGTGTGGCATCTCTCACATTTAGTACGGGTGAGATGCCACACCCTCCTCTTGCCGCGATTAGTAGCTAACAAACCTAAAACCGACTCATAACCTCACTAAAGGCTTCGATGCTTACTATCTAGAAGCTGGAGGCACCGAGCAATGCTCGGTAACTTCTTCCTTCAGTTAAAACCTTTATTTTAATATTATTTTTAATTTAAAATTCTGATAAAAAGGTCGATTTTTATTTGAGAGCCGTTTTCAAATTAAAAAAATACAAATATATATAGTATTCGCCCACTGCCCCCCCCCTCCCCCCACCCCGCTTGACCCCACCCCCGAAACCTCGCCCTATCCCCGGATCCCCCACCACTGCACCCCACCTCCTGCACCTGTTTTCATTCAACCATGTGATTCATTTTTATTCATCCAATTGTTAATAAATAAAACCTATCAAAATGTGTTGTTTTTTCAGAAAATTGAGACCTGCTTATGCGAAATATATTTTTAAATAAATTCTTTGATTATTTTTTATTCTATTAAATAAATAAAATTCTTTATAAAAACAACGTTTATTAATATTTCTAACGTTTAGGGAGAACAAAATATGTTAAAATCCACAATCACAATACTTCTTCAAGGCCTTTGAGAATAAAGGATTAACCCGACCCATTGTCTGACAGGGTACAAAAGGAAAAGAGTAACCTTTTTTAAAACCCTAAGAATGGGATTTGTCTACCTGAGAATAATTAATTTGATTACGAAAAAACCCATCAAAATCATTTGTCGAAGATGAGACCGTGACAGATCGAATTGTCACTCCAAAAACCCCCTAACCCGTGAATTTCATCAAAATCGGTAGAGTCGTTTTCAAAATAGAACCAAGATACAAATATACAAACAAATATATATACAAATAAATATACAATTTTTGCTCGTTTAATAAGAGTAGATTTGATTTTATTCGAATATTTAAAATATTAGCTCTTAATAAATTCATAAGTGAAGCTTAAGAAAAACTTTAGAGTGTAGGTAAAGAGAGTCTTACCTTCGATTTTAGCTTGTAGCCAGTGAAATATTCTTCAAAATCAGATAAAAACAGTTTTCCTATCAATATATACGTCCAACTGATAAGGCAGACTGGCCTGCCTGGTAATTTTTGAACTACAAGGAGTGCGGCATCTCTCCCGAGTGTGGCGTCTGTCCCGGATTTTCCCTACAATATGTACATACTTTTTTGAATATAGTTTAATTGTGTCATATCTACGGTTATGATTTTTAAAACTACACAGCTGTACGATTTCGGGTACTCGGCAGATACGTTGAAATTTCGTTATGTTTAATTTCAAAGTGAATTTTAAGGTGATTGAAGAATTGTTAATTGTAGATAAGAAAAGTAGAATTATGTTAATGTAAAAATAAATAAAATTTATCTGTTTTTAAAAGAGCCAATGCAACTACAAAATATGATCAAAATTTTATAATAGACTAGGGGTATGGTCAAGTATTGTAATCGTGCATGAAAAAGTGGGGTTTTTTCCTTCTTTTTTGCAAAATATCTAAAAAATGGGTGAAATTATTTTGATTTAAAAAATTGGGCGAAACCATGGCATTTCAGTCTACAAAAAGCTCTAATAAGTGAACATCGAAAAAATTATATTTTTCGAGATAATAATAAATTATGGACGAACTAGCTCAAAAACTAGTGTGAGCATCAAAACAAAATTTCACACTTAGTTTTGATGCATTGAGATTAAGAGCTGATTAGATTTTGGTTCATATCGACCCAAAATTAAGGGGTGGAGGTGGGGGGTTAAAAATTAAAAATCTAGGCGATTTGAGCAAACTCAACCAAATTTTGTATACATAATCCATGGGCCCCCAGAAGTCTAAAAATGCAAAAACTAACCGCCCAAAATGTGTGTGTGTGTGTGGGGGGGGGGGGGGGCGAATCACTTTTTGAAGTCGGTGCCAAACAAACTATATAAGCGAGATTACGCTATGCCAAACGTACTTAAGATCCATCGAGTGCGATTCATAAAATGTATATGTTTGGCACCGACTTCACAAAGTGATTTCATGTAACAATTTCATCGTTTAGTTGTAACTAAATTAGATAATTATTTTATACTTTTTAGTGAATTTTATTTTATTTTTGAGTTCTTATTATTTTATTTGTTGCATTTAATTTTTTTGAAGTCGGTATTAATTTCTAAAAATTATTATTTATTTATTTATTTACAAACGCTTGGGTTATTTTACATAATCTGTACAATTACATTTAATAAGATCCATATAATAATTAATAAAGTAAAGGTGTGTAGTTTCACAGTGAATGAAATAAAACTCAAGAGGTTTATACAAACTCAATATATTTCGAATTATTAGTCCATCATCAGGAGTTTACAGGTTACAAAATATAATATTTCTACGTGCGATCACAATTTTTAATGTGATGATTTTTAACGTGACGTTAAAAATTGTGATCACACGTTCAAATATTATTAGTTTTAACCTGTAAACTCCTGATGACAGACTAATAATCCGAAATATATTGAGTTTGTATAAACCTCTTTGAGTTTTATTTCATTCACTGTGAAACTACACACCCTTTACTTTATTAATTAATATCATGTTTCACCTAAAACCTTCACCACTTTCTCTAAGTAAAATCCATATAATATTCCTAAATCTTCTACCAGAGCTTCATCTTCTTTCTCGTCTGTTGGTTCACTATCTATCTTGTCGATTCCCATCTAACATGGATATATAATTTGATTTTCTCTGGACGTAACAAAGTGAAATTTTCTATTATAGCCTTGGAGATAGAAGTCCTTAAAATGTGAAAACCTCTGGGGAGGAATGCAATATTTCCAAATATATCTAAAATCCAATATTGATATATGGAAGATAAAGTGAAAATAAAAATAATATTTTAAATTGATTGCTTGTCCTATGATAATGAAGAATGAGTGACTGAGTCCTACTTTTTGTATGGTTGTTGTTGTGGGATCTTAAAAGACCGTTACTCGGATGGCCGGCAGCTCCCTGCGAAGTTTACAGACTCTAGACTAGTTGAGCTAATCTTAAGATTTCACTACGCGCGTAAAGCCAGTAGCTTGTGTCAGCGACATCTCTCATCCGCAAATTGAACCATACCTCTATAAATCTAAGAAATCCTTATGATTCTTGAGGCTTTATTAGAAAGTTAATGTTCAGAATGGTTTTCAATAATTAATATTTATTCTGAAATTTATTTTTTTTGAAAAAATTATATTATATGGTACTAATTGTATTTAAATATTTAATTAAAATTAAAGTTGTCGTAAATTAAGTTTCTAATATAAAATTAGCTCTTTAATGACGTAATTAGCGTCAGATCAATCAAACAATAATAGACCTTTACAATGCTTTTTACTAACCCCATATATAGGGTAGTCTTTAGGGCTGGAAATAAACATTTCACGAATCGGAACACCAAAAACAATTTATCACCCTTATCTTATTTATAAATAAATAAATAAAATTGTAGTTGATTGTAAATCCCCGACCTGCTTACAACTTATCCAAATTTTAGAAACTTCAATCCTTCAAGAACTCACAAACTACCCTTGAATATTCGTAAAATTCTATCACCCTTTCTGATAGTCAATCTTGATTTATAGGGGTTGCATCTTTTCGTACCCTTATCATTAAGAAGGGACATCAGACAGACAGACAGGCAAAGAGGTCTCGCTTATAAGGGTTGCGTTTTTTTTACCTTTTCTTTTTTGTTACGGAACTCTAAAAATCTATCTATTAATAATTCAATCAATTCATTGTTATTTCTTACGCCAAAAAAGATACAATTTAACAAATAGGCAATTCTTATCATTCTAGAACCCCGAACGGCTCGTGAGGAACTCTTATCAAGTTTGTTCTATGGTGACAAAAAATGTTTAACATTTCTAAAACGGAAAACTGACCATCAGATTTTAGGCTTTCTAGAATTGTTAAACCGGGAAAAAATAAATAATTGTTATTTTTGTGAATTCTGGATTGATTGTTAGGGTGTTGAGCTGAAATTTGGCATAAAAGTTTATATCAATAAACTGTACATTTTTGCTAAGTTTTCTAGCAAAATTGCCAAACCGAAAGTTTTGCACTTTGCCCTCCAATTTAGGAATCGGTTAAGGGGATTTTCTTTCGCCCATGACTGGATGGGTAACTTTTAGTTATTCTTTCTCTAAACATACACGCACACGCATGCAAGCTCCCCCTTTGGTTATCAATACGAAGATTAGTAGGAATTCCATATGTCCTTTTTTTTGCCTTGGCGACGACCCCGTGAAGGAGGAATATAATCCTTTAACTGGCAGAGACATCTCGCGACAGCAAATTCAATCAACCCTTCTTCTTTCGTATATCAATCTAATCCAAGGGAGGTTTCTTGTATTTCGTGAATTTGCTGCTTTCAATCAATCAACCATCCTGACCACCCCCTCTACTAATGACCCCCTCCCCTAAGTGTCTGCACTTTCAACCCCTTATTTTTTTTTGGATTAAAATCTCATTCATTGGTAAAGATGCAGAGCTGGGGGGATGGCGAACAAGTGGGCAAAGGGCGAAAGCTGGCTGGTTGGGCGGCTAGATCCAGCCACTTGTTGTGCGAGTCTAGGCTAGCTTGCTAGCTTTTTCTCCTCTAGGCTAGGCTAGGCTTGTCCTAGGAGAGGGGAGGTGAGAAGGGCGTAACCAGGAACCGGGGTGGAGGGGAGCCGTGCATTTTCGGCGGTGGGACCCTTTTTTTGTTGTCGTGGCCCCTCCCCACTCCGCGGACGACTTTTCGACTGGCGTTTTTCGGCGTCGCGGCCGTTCAGTCTGTCTGTGTCGTGCACCATGCAAGGCGGTGTCTATGTCTAGCCGAGTCTGCATTCTGCATTCTGCATCCCGTCCAAGAGAGCGATATCATTCCTCCAGCCCAGGGTGAGTGTCACGGGGTGCGCGCGCACGCGCGATTGGGTGGTTGCTCGCCAGACGGCATTGGCGCCGAGGGCGGCCTTCTCGGGTCGGGTTGTTGACCAAACCAATCCGACCAACAGTGCCCGGGTTACCAGTGGTTGTGTGTTGTTGTGCCCGAGTGTTGTGCGTTGTCGGGGGCGGCGCCGGAGGCACAGGTAAGCAGCCAGGGCGAGACATTCATCCGCCAAGACAAAAACCACCCTTAATCCTAACCCCCCCCAAACTCCTACTCGGACCGTCCCACATTGTTGTTGTTGTTTTTTCGCAAATCGCCTCGATCCTTTCAACTCCTCACTTCCGGAATCAAAATTGCAAGAAATATTTTCGAAAGGATTTTTTTATTCTTCTCTCTGGCCAACTTCATGTTATCTAGGATAAGAAGTCTAGAAGCGGTGAATTTAGACTTTCCAACGCCGCCCCCAAGGATTAAAATAGAAAATACGAAAGACCCTCCACCCACTCAAAAGAGCCAAAAAAATAATTTAGTAAATATTTACAAAAAAATATGAATAATTTCAATTATCTTCTTCTTTAGAACTGGATAATTTTTCAAAAAAAAAAAAAAAAAATTTAGGGGTACAAATAAATTCAAAAATATTATCTTAGTGTGCGTGGATAAAAATTAATTACTAAAACCATGTAAAAATTGTGAATTTTTTTTTTAAATTTGATAAAATAGAAAAATAAAAAATTTCAACCCTTTAATGAGTAACTCATATTCGAATAAAGAAAAAACTCCTTAAGTAGGTATATACAAAAGCAAAAAATTAAAAAGTTCACCATTCATTATGTAATAGGTGAATTAGAAATTCTTGCATATATGGAAATTAGAAACAAATTTAGAATATTAGACCAAGAGAGAGATAGGAAACCAAATCATTATTACAACAAAAAAATTACATTCAAAATTAAGTATTTATTGTTGTTATATGAAAAAGCTAATTGTTATAACAATTTCATTATTTATTGGGATTAGTCAGCAAGGTGCGAGTGAGGGTAGATGAATCAAGTGTTATATAACATTCAAAAAACAAAAAATCTTTTTAAAAATGTTCAAATAAATGAGGATATAAATTATTTAACATCAACCATTTTGAAAATTAGCTCCTTTCCATTGTTGGCCAATAATCATTTGTGAACTAATTGTTATTTAAAATTCAAATATAAATTAATTGATTTGAATGAAAAAAAAGTTATAAATAATATATTTATCGCAATCAACATTAGAAAATGAATATTTGTCTGTCTGTCTATAATGCGCGTGTAAATAATAATAATATAAAGATGCAAAATTTATTAGATTTATAAAAATAAATAAAAATAAATACATTTTATTTTGTTTGAATAACCAGTTAAATAATTTTATTTGTAGCTCTAATCCGCAAATATAATTATTTATTTGAAATCGCACAAAATTTATTAAAAATACTCAAGTACCTACATAGTAGATATATTGAAAGAAAATAAAAAGATAGGTATTTATTTATTTATATTATGCTGTCTAGAAAATAATTTACTGTTTTCCTTAGATTATTTTCAGGAATTGGCTAATAATCCTAAGAGGTCAACACCTTTGTAATAATTTTACATAGATAAATAAATAAATCTAATATTTTCCTGCAATTTGTTTGTTCAATTTTTATTCTTATTAATTGAAATATCTAGAATAAAATCACTAAATTTTCGCTCCTTATTATTTGATTAATATTTACAAATTATGAATAATCTTTAGCATTGCGTAATTTAACAAAAAATTGTCGGTACAAAAAAGTTCAAAAATACCGGCTTATTGTGGACATTTAAAAAAATAATTACTAAACCACGTGTAATATTCTATACAACATGTGAAAATTTTTTAAATTTGATTAATTAACAAAAAAAATTCAAAAAAATAAAAAGTTTAACTTTTAGTTTATATAAAAATAATTTATCAACAGCCATTTTGAAATTTTCATTTTTAACATTTCCATTGTTGGCCAATAATCATTTGTAAACTAATTGTTGATTCAATTCAAATATGAAATAGAAGAATTTCATTAAATGAAATTATTATTATATATAATAATATAAATAATCGAGAAACAAAATAAGATAATATATCAAAATTTCTTTGAAATATATACTTATAAAAATGATTATGCTGGTAGAGATTTGTTAGAAAATGGCCGAAAATTATCATAATTATTAAAATAAAGGATGCAAATTTATTATTTATTTTATTTTTTTCTAATTTTGATTCTGAATAAATTCAAATTTTAAGGCAAAATATATACTTATAAGAAATACTTATCAGGAAATTGTATAGAAAAATTATTTTTCGTAAAATTTTTTATTTTTTATCTTCTATTTCTCAAATCACTCTCATGTAGCATTGTCTTTTTAAAATATTTATTTATTTATTTATTTTTTAATGAAAATGATGAGAGAAAGAGTTACACCAAAAAGGTGCACCCCCTAAAGGCCTGGGTTAGCCCCTCCATCGTGAAAAGAAGAAGAATTATAGTATATATTATAGTTTATTTGCTTTATTTATTTTTTTCATAAAGCAACTATAATTATTTACTTACATTTTGCCAATTGTTTCATTGATAAAGCGATAATTTCTCCCGAAACGTTTGGATTATTTTATGATTGTATTTTTTATAAAGGACTAAGTAAATTAATTTCAAGACATAAAATTGTTTCGATTTCAAAAATTGCAATTTTTTTTGATTTGACCTACTATTAAATATATACATTTTGTATATAAATTTATCACTAGAAAAATCTATTATAATTTGCAAATATGTATTTCCTTTCTCCACATATATTTATTAGGGTGGCCCTTATTTTGGGTATTTTCGAATTTTTACGCTGGCAGTGGGTCATATGATTCGAAATAAATAATAAAAAAAAAATATCTTCCAAGTTTCAGCCCCCTATCTCAATATTTTAACCTGTGCCTCAGAGCGATGCAAGTTTCCCATCTAAATAACATGAGGTTTTTGCCATTGAACGATCAATTTTTTATTCCGGCCAAAGTAATATTTCAAAAAATTTAAAACTCTGTAGACATTTATCCTTATAATAGTAGCTATCCTTCAGAATTTTTTTCAGATTTTTAGTTATTATAATTTTGGAGTTACAGCTAGATAAAAACTACCATATCTTAGTGTTAGTAAGCTATAGACTCCAAAATTATAATAGCTACAGATCTGTAAAAATTTTTGTAGGATAGCTACTATTATAATGATAAATCTACAGAGTTTCAAATTTTTTAAACCATTGCTTTGGCCCGAATAAAAAATTGATCGTTCAATGCCAAAAACCCCATGTTATTTAGATGGGAAACTTACATCGCTCTGAGGCACAGGTTAAAAATTGAGATAGGGGGTTGAAACTTGGAAGATATTTTTTTTATGTATTTCGAACCATATGAGCTTCTGGCAGCGTAAAAATTCGAAAATACGCAAAATAAGGACCACCCTAATATTTATATCTAATACAATTATTTAATTTTGTTTTCTGTCTGTGTGGGTGTGTGTGTGTGTGCGCTTGTTACATTGCACATTTAAATGAGATAAATATGATTTTGTTAATTTGTGAAGGTTTCGAATGTTATATTAGAATAGAACAAGGTGGCTTAATGCTTAAGCTGTTCGTTGATTTGTGTTTGTTGTTATTTTTGTTGCCGAAAGAGATCGCGAGGGTGAATGTTTTGGTCTAGTAGTCTAGCCCGTGTGTCGTCGTTGACGAGATGAAAAAACGACGCGAGTTGGTTTCTTCACTGGAATAGAGAGAGAACAGACTGTCGACGTCAGCCTATTTTTAGGCTTGCCTCCTCCTTCCTTTTGCAAAAAAAAAAAAAAAAAAAAAAAAATCCAACTGCATCCCCACAACTCATCTGCATGCAACAAATACCATTTCCCGTCTAGATACACTTAAACATTTCAATATACTTGATAGTTTATTGAAAAATATTGTAAACGTATTTTTTTATTTTGAAAAATATTGGAAAATAAAAAAGTTATAGCCGAAATTAGAATCAATTGCGTGACGTCAGAGTCCTGATTAAACACATGTCTTCCATTTAAAAAATCTACTGAATGAATTTTAAAATGATTTTTAATTAGAGATTTCTATTAGACATATATTTAATTATTTTAAATCAGAAAGATGGAAGTAATTTAGTAAAATTATCTACTTTTATATCCTTTTTAATTGAGTGTTTCGTTTAAAAACGAATCTGGTTACTATATATATAGGATCACTACAATGCCTATATGTCTGTCCATCTGCCACGGAATAAATTATATTGAAATTTACAAGCTATATGTATTCATTTTCTCCCGAAAGAAGTGTTCGAATTTTTCATAGGGTCCAAAATAAAGTCATTTTTCAACATGGGATGTGAGATAACACTAAAAGTATTTAAGTAGAATTATCCTTTTTTACTTTACCATACAGGGTATGGTCAAGTATTGTAATCGTGCATGAAAAAAGTGTTTTTTTTTCGAAATATCTCAAAAACGGCTGAAATTATTTTGATTAAAAAAATTGATCAAAACCATGGCATTTCACTCTACAAAAATCTCTAATAAGTGAACATCGAAAAAATTATATTTTTCGAGATAATAATTGTTTTGTCAAAATGTCTGTTTGTTTGTCTGGTTGTCTGTTCGTTACCAAATTTTTGTGGACGAGCTAGCTCAAAAACTAGTGTGAATATCGAAACCAAATTTCACACGTAGTTTTGGTCCATTGGGATTAAGAGCTGATTAGATTTTGGTGCAGATTGACCCAAAATTAAGGGGGTAGAGGGGGGGTTAAAAATTAAAAATCTAGGCCATTTGAGCAAACTCAACCAAATCTTGTATACATCATCAGTGGGCCCCCAGAAGTCTAAAAATGCAAAACTAACCCCCCCTACATGATTATAAATAATTTTTAGGGGCCAGGTTGTATGTTAAAGTCAAATGGATGGCCACATCAAAACACTATATATATATATAATTTATTTCACTTTAAAATCACTGTGTGGGAGGGCCCCAGAGTGGATTTTTGTACCTGTCGGCGTTTAGAAATAACATGAATTGAAATTATTTAAAAAATCTACAAATTCCCTCATTCTTTTCGTATAATAAGAACGAATTTGATATCTGAAGTATTTAAAAAGCAGTGTTTCTCAACCTCTTTTGGTTGACGGCACACTAAAAATATCTGGAATTATTCGCGGCACACAAACTAAATTTAAAAATATTGTTTGATGAATCGTATCCATAATTTAATTAATTTATAAGATCTTTAAGAAATTGGATAAATAAATTGATTTCAGAGTTTTATATTGAATAAGACAAACATTTCGTCACTATATATGCGACTTCTTCAGCGACTTATTCTTCAACACAATTGTGCATTCTGTCTGGTTCTTTGTTTTAACTGTGATGAAAAATTAAGGTGTTTAAGAAAATTAAATAAGCTGAAGTGTTCTGATGTGGCCATCCACTTGACTTTACCATACAACCTGGTCCCTCACTTATATTTAATATTTAATAAAATTATTGATAATCATGTAGGAGAGGGGGTTAGTTTTCGCATTTTTAGACTCCTAGGGGCACACTGATTATTTATACAAAATTTGGTTAAGTTTGGTAAATGGCCAAGATTTTCATTTTTTGACCCTCCACCCCCCTACCCCCATTTTTTTTGCATTTTTAGACTTCTGCGGGTCCACTGATTATGTATGCAAAATTTGGTTGAGTTTGCTCAAACGAGCTAGATTTTTAACCCCCCCCCCTTAATTTTGGGTCGATATGAACGAATCAGCTCTTAATCTCAATGGACCAAAACTACGAGTAAAATTTGGTTTCGATATTCACACTAGTTTTTGAGCTAGCTCGTCCACAAAAATTTGGTAACGCACAGACAACCAGACAGACTAACTAACAGATATTTTTACAAAACAATTATTATCTCGAAAAATATAATTTTTTCAATGTTCACTTATTAGAGCTTTTTTGTAGAGCGAAATGCGATGGTTTTGCTCAATTTTTTTAATTAAAATAATTTCAGCCGTTTTTTAGATATTTCGAAAAAAAGAAAGAAAAAAACCACTTTTTTCATGCACGATTACAATACTTGACCATACCCTGAATGGTAAAGTAAAAAGATAGAATGTTTCGTATAATAATATCAGACAATTGAGTTCAAGAATAAGTCACCGAAGAAGTCACAGATATAGTGACGAAACTTCCGTCTTTTTCAATATAAAACTCTTGAATTCAATTTATTTTTCTAATTCCCTAAGATCTTATAAATTAATTTTTTTTAGTAACTGTTGAAGCAATTACAAATAGGTATGACTATTTTAAAGTTACAAAACCCATGCAATTTTAATTATTTGTCAAAAATCCTTGCGGCACATTTGACAATCTCTCAGGACACACTTTTGTGCCGCGGAACACAGATTGAAAAACACTGATTTAAGGTATACGGTACCCTTGGTACGCATGCTGCCTCTGGCTCGCACTTGTCCAGCTTATTTTCTCCTCGTTTTTTTTTTCAGAATTCTTAAACATTTATTTATTCTCACCTTGATGAATGAATTAATTTATATAACCCATAAGTTTTACAGACTTGTAATGAATGTATATTCTGTTTATTTTTAAATGAAAGAAAAGTGTTTTATTAATCAGACCTTATGACGTCATAATATCATTGATTATTTTTTTCGCCTTTCAATCTTTTATCAATCAAAAATTTTCAAAACAAAATATTAATAGCTAACTATAAAATATTTTAAAATAAATAATCTATCGATTAATATTAAAATTTATATGCCTATATATTCTATTATACTCGTAAATAGATTTAGTATACTTTTGATATTGAAACTGTGTGAGTTTAGTATCTTTTAAAATAGGAATTTTGCGTCTCTTAGGGTTGTAGTGATTCAGCCCCCGAAAACACCACAGAATATTTAATGAAACGAGCTTTTTCTCAAACTTTAACGATAATTAAAGCTCTTATTATTATGTATACTTAGTTAGTAAGTACCTTTTGGAAATGATCTCCTCATTTGTTCATTAATAACACTAAAAAATCTAGGTATGAAAGTGTTTCTTTTTATAAGCGGTAAATATTATTATATTTCAAGATCATATATTCATAATCTAGCAATAGTCCAGTCAAATTGTGCTCAAATGGGCCCCTATGGGGAAAGTTTTGGGGTAGTTCTGATTTTTTGCATATATATGTTTTTTGGGCCGCTGAATCCAAATATGAGGTCTCCCACCAAAATTTCGTGACGCAACATTGTAGAAAAAAAGGTGAAAATTTCCATTTTTTGGCGGTTTTTCGCTTATAACTCAAAAACTTTTCTTAAATAACCATCCTTTTCAAAATAAAAATACATAAAATTTCCTACCAATTTCATTATTTAGGTGTTTTCTCCGACTAGCCGTTCGGCCACAAGAGCAAAATCCAAGTTTTCGACCTCAGCAGCCCCCCCGGATCACCCAAAAACCCGCATTTTTTTTTTGAATTTTTCCCATTTTGACCATGAAGGAGCACGCTTTCGACAAAGACCACTCTATACATTTTTAAACTATAGTAAATTTGCTACAATTAAACAAAGTTTCATCTTTTTGCAAAATTCGCAATTTTCTCCTTCACAAAATGAAAAACACTCATCCTAGAAACTTGATTCCTGTCTCATTTCTCTAGGAAATTTTATTGACTTGAACTTTTCTCTGGACTACTTTTTTGATAAAAGTCTTAAATTTATAGATATCCAGCATTTTCTAAGACACTTGAGGATTCGGATCATATCCTGTCATGGGAAATGCTGGATATCTATAAACCTAGAGTTTTAACAAAAAAGTAGTACAAATAAACGTTCAACTCAACAAAATTTTCTAGAGAATGACATAGAAATCAAGTTTCTAGGATGAGTGGTTTTCATTTTATGAAGGAAAAATTGCGATTTTTCTAAAAAAATGAAACTTTGTTTGAATTGTAGCAAATTTAATCTAGTTTTAAAATGTATATAGTGGTCTTTGTCGAAAACGTGCTCCTTCATGGTCAAAATTGGAAAATATCAAAAAAGTGCGAGTTTTTGGGTGATCCGGTGTGACTGCAGCGGTTGAAATCTTGGATTTTGCGCTTGAGCCTGAACGGTTGGTCGAGAGAAAAAAACCTGAATAATGAAATTGGTAGGAAGTTTTATGTACTTTTATTTTGAAAAGGAAAAGGTTATTTACGAAAAGTTTACACGTTTTCGAGTTATAAGCGAAAAACCGCCAAAAAATGGAAATTTTCCCTTTTTTTGGATTTTCTACAATGTTGCGTCACGAAATTTTGGTGGGAGGCCTCAGATTTGGATTCAGCGCCACAAAAAACATGTATATGCAAAAAATCAGGACTACCCCAAAACTTTCTTGATAAAAACACAATTTGATTGGACTACGAATATTCTGCATAATTTAATACCTATATTAGCTCTCGTGTGTGTGATATTGTCAAGATTGGTAAGGAATAATACAAATTAGACATTTTCAAGGCAATTTCCTTAAAAAATCTATTTAAGGATAACAAAATTAGTTTTATTATCTAGGCACTATTGCCGGAGGATTAAGCGAGAGACAAATTGAGCTTCTTTTTTTTAATTCAAAGTCGATTAAAAGGATTAACTCGAAATTCGTAACTGTGCTTTTCAATTGATAATCTATAATCAATTGATATCTTAGTTATATTAAATGAGCAATTCATCTTGTATAGAGGGTATAGTCGGGGGTAAGGGCCAAACTCCAGGAGTGTATAACATTTGAGTTTTTTTTTTACTTTATTTTCATATATTGAAGAGGAGACAATAAAAGATTTCCTGTAAATCAATTGTAATAGACTAATGAAGAGGCAAAGCTCTCGAAACTATAGTCTCGTTATAAATAAATTTATAATTCCAGTAGAAGACACGCTCTTTTATTGTCTCCTTCAATATATGCAAATTCTGCTACACTCGGCAAAAAAAACTTTAATTTACTTTATTTTCTCACGTGTACAATACACTTGGAGTTTGCCCTTTTCCCCCGAATTATCCTGTATATTTTTATAGAATCGGTTTCTCGAAAAACACCTCTATCAATTTTAAATATTTACAATTACTTTTTTAACTTTATTTGATTAATTAATTGTTTTTTTTAATTATTGAGCGATAAAAATACTTGGTCAGGTTTCATTACTAAGAAACCAACCAAGTATTTTTTATCCAATCATGTCAAACAAATGTTTCACCAACTACCAACACCAAATTCCTTAAAAACTATTGTTTTTTTTTTTATTGTCAAAATCCCACATAAAATTAATTATAATTATTTATTGAACACAAACAAATAATACAATATAACTACACGACATTTCGATCGGCTTATTTTGCGATCTCTTCTCAAGTTAACTGAGCTTGTTTGTTGTGCCTTTTGTTCAACTCTTAATAAAGATAATCGACAAAAATAAAAGCTTTAACATTGGTTTTTGCTTATTAGTCTAAAAATTTTGTTTCGTATTGAATTTAAAATTTTCATGATTATCCGTCCTATTTTTAAACTATATTTTTTAACAAATAATATAAATACATCCTTATATTTTACTTAGGGAAAGTGTTGTAGGTTTTAGGTGAAACATGATATTAATTAATAAAATAAAGGGGTGTGTAGTTTCATTAGTGAATGAAATAAAATCTCAGAGCTTTATATTAAACTCAATATACTTTCGACTGCCAGTCCATCATCAGGTGTTTACAGATTAAAAAACTGTTTTTAATCTGTAAAAAACTGATGATGGACTAATTAATACCGAAATATATTGAGTTTGCATAAAGCCTTTCGAGTTTTATTTCATTCACTGTGGAAACTACACACCCTTTATCGCTATTAATTACATACTTATATATCGGTATATGTAGGTATATATATATATTTACATTTGCATCAAGCAGAAGACAACCAGTCAGTGATTTCTTATTCCTTCTTATGAAATCATCAACTCTGCTACTCTCGGCAAACTCAACACACATAATGGGCCGGGTCTATAAAATTACGTCAAATAGTAAGGGGGGATTCTCAGATTTGTCACAAAATGTGACAGGGGCTCGGGGATCTTTTAAAATTGTGATGTCACAAAAGTCAATTTAAAAAAATAAATTGAAAAGTTTTTGCCTTAAGCCGAGAGTAGCAGAGTTGTTGATTCATCGAAGAGATACAAAGAGGTTGTCCTTTCTGCTTGATGCAAATAAACATACAAAACATATATATCGAAATTATATATCTGAATATATATTATTTATTTATTTGAGACTATAGTTTCGAAGACTTGGTCTTCATCATCAGTCTTTTTTAATTATAAATATTATTTTTCATGGGGTAAATACAGTATGGATATTGAAAATTTTCGATCTTTACTTAGCTGGGAGGCAGTTAAAATTAAATTCAACTTTCAGGTCACATTCATATATAACCATACGGTATTGACCCCATGAAAAATAATATTTATAATTAAAAAAGACTGATGATGAAGACCAAGTCTATAGTCTCAAACAAATAAATATTATATATACAGATATATAATTTCGATATACTATATGTGTGTGTGTATGTTTATTTGCATCAAGCAGAGACATATTTCTCTTTGTAAAAAAATAAACTTAAAATATATTAAATCCTTTAGTTGAGTTTAATTTATAAAAAAAATTAAATTATAGGGTATACAAGTTATAGTGGACGTCACAATACAGGGGGTGGGGGCTCAATGGAAATGTGACAGAATGTGACACATGGGGTGGGGGTGGATCTAAAAATCTTGAAATTCGTGTGACGTAATTTATGGCGGCCCCTAATAGGCAAATTTAGTTTGGAATTCTTCTAGTTTCGAAATTAGATAATTATTTATATTTATTATAAAATTAAATTAGAACACACTCGTCTAAGCTGGGAACAGCGTTTTCAAATTTTTTTTAGTTCAAGGACTACCCAATCAAAGTCTAGTCTTAATATTTTAGTAGAGCGATCTTATAAGTGCTTTTTCTTTCTTCTTTCTTATCTATTCAGATTGAAAACGTTTTACGGATGATTTTATTTAATTAA
Source organism: Forficula auricularia (assembly GCA_024734495.1). Lineage (NCBI taxonomy): Eukaryota > Metazoa > Arthropoda > Insecta > Dermaptera > Forficulidae > Forficula > Forficula auricularia. Next base: position 4,587,788 of record JALMQS010000106.1, read on the forward strand.
ATTTAAATCCAAATCATTTTGAATTATCTGATGCACTTTAAAATGGGGAAAATGTTCATAGCTACTGAAAATAATTTAAAAATTTGGTTATTTTATTCTTCAAATTTCTATTCTAAATAAATTCAAATTTTAAGATAAAAATAAAATATATATTCAACAGGGCTCTAGACCTGTAGACTAGATGAATAGAGAACCCAAATAAACATTGGTTCAAAGAGGGTTGTATATATATTAGGGGTTAAAATGTATGGGCAAAATATAAATCAAATCAATTGGCTTATAAATAATTCAGTCACCCTGAAGAATGAGGAAAGATCCACCGAAATGTAGGTTTTTAAAAGATTGAGAATGACTTTCCAATAATAATATTATTTTTTATTTTCCTTGGCCTGCCTCTCCATCAAATATCTACCAGCAAAAAAAACACACTGAATCAATTTATTTATTTATTTATTTTATAGACTTTTAATCAAGGGGACAGGACTGGCCATGTGAAAAATGTAGAAAATTCCACATGGACCTGTATATAATTTCGGGCCATTTTTCTAAGTTTTTTTTTTTTGAAAAATATTAGAAAAAAGATGGCAATAATTTTTCCACACAAAAATTTTTAGACCAGTCCACTCCTGTCCCTCTCCAAATCATTAGAATGTGGCACAATTTATCTTTTACCCAGCCCCTGATGTTTATACAAACCGTCGTGGAAATAACGTTACCTTCACTTTTTGAATATGATCCAGAGGGTATTTCTATACAAGGAAATTACTAATTTAGAAGGCGCAAAATCAGATGTCGTTGTCTAGGTAGATTATCTAGGCTCAAAACATTGCTTTTATTTTTTACACGCTTTATATTATCTTCACCTGTATGTATGTATCAATGTGACTTTTGTTCTGTTAAATTCCGCAAAAATTGCTCTATAAAAATAATTAAGACTAAAAGTAAATATTTAAAAACTAAAAAACAGATTCTAAAAAGTACAAAATAATGTAATACTTAATCAAAAAGTTTGGGGCGCAGAAACTTTAATTAATTTCGACAAAGTGCCCCACGCTTTTTTAGTAAGTATTACATTATTTTGTACTTTTTAGATTCATGTTTTTTAGTTTTTTTAAACATAATTTTTTTTTACTTTTTAGTCTTAATTATTTTTATAGAGAAAAGTTTGTGGAATTCTAACAGCATGAAATGTATTTATTTTTATTATTTTAAAAATAATTTCATTTTAATTGAGAGGTAAACAATTATTTTTATAGAGAAATGTTTGCGGAATTTAACAGAACAAAAGTCACATTGATAGATACATACAGGTGAAGCTAATATAAAGCATGTAAAAAATAAATTAATTAAAAAAAACTTAAAAAACACGGTTCCAAAAAGCACAAAATAATGTAATGCTTTTCAAAAATCGTGGGGCACCTTAGTCGAAATTTATTAAAAGTTTCTGCGCCCCACACTTTTTGATTAAGTATTACATTATTTTGGTACTTTTTAGAAGCAGTTTTTTAGTCTTTTTTTTAAATATAATTATTTTATCATTAACCAAGGTAATTTCTAATCTCCGAAACAATCAGTAGCATTTAGAGTTGAAATTTTAGTAAAATCACACATACTACTTACTACTCAGTAGCATTCCCAGTTAGCACAAGAATAATCTATAAATATTCTGATAATATATTTTCTGGACATTGGAATATCCTGTGAATAATCTTTCAATCTTCGTAGATATTCTGGGAATTTTCTTAGAACTAAAATATTCGTATAGGACATTTAATTCAATTTACTAGAATATTCTTAGTTGAACATTCTTAGATTATCCACCAAAGGATATTCCCGGAAGATTATTCTAAGAATCTCCTTGGGGATAATTAGAATATATATGTACTTTTAATAGATTTGGTGTATATTCGTAGAATCTCTTGTGCTACCTGGGTTGTCTATTTTTCAAAATTATCAATACATATTATGTTTATTTGCTTTATTAACTTTTCATAAAGCAAACTACATTTTGCTAATTATTTTATTGATAAAGGGAGAATTTCTCCCGAAACGTTTGGATTGTTAATAATTAAAACTAAAGAAAATAATATTAAATCTAATACTCCGAAAAAGATTGGTTTTTAAATGATTGATTATGTATATGAATTAGTCATCCAGAAATCTAGCCGCTAAGCTTAACTCCTGCACTCTGGCCCTAGCCTAAAGGAGTTTTGAATAAAAACCATGTACTTTGCATAAATGATTTATCAATTACTAGAATCCAACTGGTTGTTAATAATAATTTAGTCGGAATTTATTTTGGTTGGAATAACTTTGGCCATTTCGCAAATAAGCTGGCCCAATCTCAAAGCGAAGGCCTTTTTGGCCGTGACACATTTCTTAAAAGAATTGCACCGAATGGAAGCGTTCGTATTTGGATGGCAAATAGGACACTAGACACCAACACTAGACCACTCTCTTTGCTATTGCAACTATTAGGCAATTTATTGACTTTCCAAATAGACCGAGAAGGAAATTGAAAAATATATCAGATTAATTTCATAATTAGCAAATTTGTATTTATTTTTATTGATAAGGATCCTAGAATATGCTGTAGTTAAGCCTCATCTATTCTGTAACATTAAACCATTTCGTTAAATACAAGGTTGTCGCTAATTTTAAGCTACTTACTTTCTCTAATACCAATTTAACAAGCTTTTATTTAACTTGATTTTTTTAGTCTATTGGTAGAATCTTGTAATTGGATTTTGACCTACTTTTCTAACAAGCATTGTGCACACATCAATTGCCAATTTTCATCAATTCTAGGAATTAAGAGAAAATTGATACGCTCTTCTCAAATATTGCATATATAATCGGCAATCAAAATGCATTCTATCAACTATAATTAAACCAATTATTTTACATTAATTAATGTATACCTTGTATTTTAGCTTCGATTCCGGAGATTGCTTCTCCACCATCGAGTGTCCTTATTCATCTTTAGTCCTTGTTTTTAATAAGAGGAAAAACTAATTAGATAAAAAACCTCTTTTCCGATAATTATTTCAATCCCATTATTCCCCAATCAAGTCGATTGGATCCCATATCTGTCCAACTATAATTAAAATTTTCTTATTTTAATATATAGTAATATTTGAATCAAATTATTAGTGGGTTTTAAAATAAATAAATTGAAAATTTAAAAAACATACCTGTTTGCGCTTTTATCATAACAACTCATAAAAATCTCAATGTATTTTTACATGCTTTATATTAGCTTCGCCTGTATGTATGTATCTATGTGACTTTTGTTCTGTTAAATTCCGCAAACATTTCTCTATAAAAATAATTGTTTACATACTCAATTTAATTGAAATTATATAAAAAAAAAATACATTTCATTCTATTAAATTCCGCAAACTTTTCTAATTAAGACTAAAAAGTAAAAAAATAAACTATATTTTAATAAAAAAAAACTAAAAAACATGCTTCTAAAAAGTACAAAATAATGTAATACTTAATCAAAAAGCGTGGGGCACTTTGTCGAAATTAATTAAAAGTTTCTGCGCCCCACACTACCTATTTGATTAAGTATTACATTATTTTGTACTTTTTAGAAGCATGTTTTTTAGTTTTTTTTTTAATATAATTTTGCATTTTTGACCCGATAAATATGACGCTAGAACGCTCAAAATCTAATCAGTATTCCGTTGTGGAAATACAAATATTTTCACAACAGAACGAACTTGAAAAATGAATATTTACATAATATAACTTGTAAATTTCAAATTTTATCTTATTTAGCTTACGAGATTCGAAGCTTAAATAAATTGTCATTGTATCAACACTAAAATTGTTTGTACGGGACACTAAAATTTGTAAAAAAAAGTTTCAAGCCTTGAATAAGTTTTTCTTTAATTTAATTTATTATTTGGGAGCCGGATTAGTCGAGCGCGTAGCGTGCTTGCTTCATCATCATGATGACACTGACGAAGCAGGGGAGGCCGGGAAAGCAGGTATAATAATAATACGGCTCTTTTACTCACGCTACTAACATTTAAATAAAATATCATACAATATAAGACAAAAAATAATCATATTGATGGTAATTACAAACTAAGACACTCTAGTCCAGTGTTTTTCAATTTGTGGGTCGCGAAAAAAAAACAAAAGTTTAAAAATATATTTGAGCCATTCCATGCCAAATCGGACGGTTTAAAAAATTTTAATTTTTGATTTCCTTCATTTTTTGATATTTTTTAGAACCCATAAAAAAGTTCTTCCTGGTAAATGAAATTTTTTTGATCACCTGTATAAAAGATATCGAATTTCGGTTTTTCGGTCATAACTTCTTCAAAAATAGCCAAATTCAATTTTTTTTCTTTCTAAAAAGTATGAAAAAATATTCAAAAATTATTCAAAGTGTTTTTATATGGAATTTTTGAGTTTGAAAATTTTAATCTTGTTTTTGAATCTATACTTTTCGATTTTTTTGAAATTTTATTTATTTTAAACTTCTATACATTCTACAAATTTTAAGACTGGATTGATAGTTGTCCTAAGATTTTTTGAAAATATCGGAAAATTTTTATTTAGTTTATTGAAAAGAAAATACAAATAATAATAATAATAATAATAATAATTAACATAGGACCACTATTAACCAGCTCTTAAAATATGTAGAATGAATAGAAGTTTAAAATTATCAATTTCAAAAACAAAGAGTAAAACTCAAAAATCGCATATAAAAACACTTTAAATAATTTTTTTCTATTTTTTTTTCTAAAATGTATGTAAAAAAAAAATTAAAAAAAAAAAAATTGAATTTGGACCATTTTTGAAGAATTTATGAGCAAAAAACCGAAATTCATTAACTTTTAAACCGATGATCAAAAAAATTTCAAAATTTTACAGGAAGAATTTTTTTGATGGGTACTAAAAATTGTCAAAAATTAAAGGAAATAAAAAATTAAGATTTTCAAAAAGTCCGATTCGGCGTGGAATGCCCCATTTTTATTAAGTAAATTTCTCAGACCCCACTAGTCGAATAAAAGACTGAGAGTCGACGAAAACGAATTGAAGAAAAATATGTCCGTTATAGGTACTTAATTGTGTATTTAGCCGATACCTAATTACAAAAATGTATGGATTTGATATTTGTAACATAATAAAATACAGGTTACAAATAGCGGGGGGTACGGGTCGCAATTTTTTTTTCATACTAAGGGGGTTGCGTCATGAAAAAGGTTGAAAAACACTGCTCTAGTCATACAAAAGCACTGTTAAAGGGAACAAGACGAAGGTTCCTTAAGGAGGAAAAACCCTCCGAAACATCGTGTTTTCAAGAGGAAGGAAATATTATACTAATAAATTATTTTATTCGGAATTTATGGTTTTCATTTTAACCTTGGGCTGCCTTTTTATCAATTCACCATTGAATTCTACTAGTCCCTCACCAATAGAAAAAATAGTTCTAATTGTATATAAAAACGTATTATTATATTACAGTTTGATATTTCATAATTTAACCAAAAGGAAAAATGTGAATTGTGAATATAAAATTCTTAAGATTGTTCATTTTTCTATTAAATAGATAAGGGGGGCCGCGGATTTGTCATATTTTTTTATTTCAATTGCTGTTCTTTTATTATCAAATAATTTGGAATAAAAAGCCATTTTTTTCTTTCATTTCTTTTATTTGAATATAATAGTTGTACTATATTATTTATATAGTATTACTTTTTCTTCTTTATTTTTTTATTATTGATTGAAAAGAATTTTATTTCTTTTTTTTCAATTGCGAAATTTTGATAATTGTACTAAGTGTATTTATTTATTATTCCTTTTTCTTCTGTTATTTTTTTATTGATTGAAGAGAATTTTATTTATTTGTCTTTTTTTTTCAATTGCGGAATTTTGATATCTATTCCAATAAAGACATTTCCGGATGATTTGTCATCTTTTATTCTTCACCTTGAGCAGCAGGGGTGACCAATCTTTTTTATTTGATTGGGCCATATTTTTAAGAAAAAAAAATTGTATTGAGCCACACATAAAATATATACTAATTCTAATTATTATTTATTTATTGAAAAGGATTGTATAATATATTGATATACACCTTATGACAAATAATCGAATATGTCGTAAAATAAAATAACCTTTGATTTTTATTTGCCAAATTTTTTTTAATTCTTTCCATAAGTTAAGAAGTTATTTATTTATTTATTTAACAATGCTCTGAGGCAGAGATGCCTCATATAACAGATATAACAAGTTATTTGATACAATATACTGAGAAATAATATAGGGACCGTGCGTCACGACTTTAGCGCCAACTGGCGACGAAAATGTAAGCTTTGGGGGATGATTTATTAAACGTCCAAGAGAAAGAGACTCACTCACGGCCTCTTAGGCTCCGTACACTCTTTTATCTATGATATATACTATAATACAATATTTGCTCCAATTCTCCTAAATTATTTGAATAAATAAATACAAGAGAGCGTTACCTTCGGCAGTAGTATTTCCTCTATCTCTATGTTTAACGGTTCCTATAAATACAACATTATTACACTTTTTAAATAACAGATAATTATCTCAAAAAACGGCTGAAACTATTTTTATGGAAAAAATTTGAGCCAATTTATGGAATTTCGGTCTACAATAAAAACTTATACTAAAATTTATATTTTAAGAAATATTAATTATTCTGTCAAAATGTCTGTTTCTTAGTAGGGTAGCGAATTTTGTGTACGCTCGACCTTAAAACTTGTGTGTGAAACTCAAAACGAAATTTTAAGTTTAGTTTTTTTTTGTATCAAGATTAAAAGCTGATTAGATTTTGAATGAAATCGAACCACAAATTAAGGGGGAGGAGGGTAGTTCTTAAAAATTTAAATTATAAAATTTTCAAAAAAAAAAACAGAAAATCTACTATAAAAGGGTATTATATTAAAAAAGACGAGTCGTTATTTCTTTCGAAATTGTGTGTGTGAGGTGGGGGTGGAAGGGGGGGGGATTTCATAAAAAACAACTATCAAAATAACTCCTAGACTCTTTGATCAATTATCACGAAATTTCGCAAATCCTCCCTATATGAAAATGATTTACCATGTGAAATTAACCCAAAAGAGAACGGAGAGCTCAAAAATAATTTTAAATAATAAAATTTTCAAACAAAATTCGAAGAAAGCTGATATTTACAATAGAACCCATTTTTTTTTTAATGAAAATGATGAGAGAAGGAATTACACCAAAAAGGTGCATCCCCTAAAGGCCTGGGCTGGCCCCTCCATCGTGAAAAGAAGAAGAAGAAGGGTTATAGAAGAAGAAGGCCTTATTTAAAATAAGATATTTTTACATTCTAATGGGCTCAAAATCAGGAGGGGCTTCTCTCAAAAAATTAAATCATAAAATTGTCAATTTTGAAACTTAATATTTGTTGTGATGGCTCACGCTAGAGGTCGTGGCAGGCACCCTCCTGAGCGAGACAAGAGTGACTAGTGGCAGTCATGGCCATGTTATCCAAGGGAACACATTAAAGAATGTCAACACTCAATCGGTGTACTTATTTTATTTAAAATACCTAACACAACAATATTAATAATACGTTCAATTTTCACAGGGGTGGTTTCCCATTGCCTTCCCCTGGAAAAAAATTAGGGGACCAAAATACCCTGTATGGTAAAGTAAAAATAGTATTTTATGATGATTGGATTGAGAATATTCATTTGATATAAATATAAATTTCTTAAGGAACTTGAGGATTTGATGTAGGGTCGCATTTAATAGAACGCTGGTGGGGGACAGCCAGCTCTGACCTAAAGAGTGATAATGTCTGAAAAGAGAGGAGGATAATTAAATCGGGGGACGAGGAAGGGATGTTCCTTATTCCTTTTCCTATCCATTCTCTTTTGTTTCTGTCTCTGCAGATGATGTCGGGCTGGCTGGCTCCTCCACTTGTTGACTTGTTCTTGAGCCTGAATAGAAAGACCGAAAGAAAGAAAGAGTGATGATAGCATTCTGCTCTGCCACTCAATTCAATCCCCCCCCCCTCTCTCTCTCTCTTTCTTTCTGGTTAACAAAACATATGTATGCTATCAGTTGTTTTCAATTGATATCATCCAACTCAATTGGAAAAAGAGAAATAGAATTTAGCAAAATGCATGGCTGGATGAATCACCCACCAAATCAACACATTCTTTTCTATTTTTTTTTCAGAGAATATTCATCATTAATATTATCAGAAATTCATTATTTTTACAATTAGAGGCCGTCCATAAATAGGGAGGGGGAAGGGGCATCTCAGAATTGTGACAAAATCTGACAGGGGGGGGGGGGGAATTTAAAAAATTCTAATGTCACAAAAGTCAAATTTAAAAATTAAAAAAAAATTCTAATACATAGTCGATTCTCGATAATTGAAAATCCAAGAGACTACAAGAAACATTCGAATTATCAAGAAATTTCAATTATAAAGAGGAAAGAAAATAAACTGACGTGTTCTGACGTGGCCCTCCACTTGACTTTACCATACAACCTGGGCCCTCACTTATATTTAATAAAATTATTTATAATCATGTAGGGGGGGGGGGACGGTTAGTTTTTGCATTTTTAGACTTCTGGAGGCCCACGGATTATGTATACAAAATTTGGTTGTGTTTTGGTAAATAGCCAATGGCCAATTATTCTAAAATATAACCATTTTCAACCCCCCCCCCTGACTTAATACAAATATAAAATTAATTTTAATAAATTACTTAAATTTCTTTTAAAATATAAGTATTCTGGTATTAAAATAAGCTTAAGAATAATAAATTTCCTTTCAAAAGAAACAAGATTACTCAGTTCAGACTTATAAAAATGGTCCCCAGTCAGAAAAGTTTTGGATAAGCTGGTTTAGAAAGTATGGGTGACTCAAACTTTTGGGTTTTTTTGAGCTATATTTGAAGAACCTTGCCTGGCCGCCAAAATTTTGGTTTTTTTGAGCTATATTTGAAGAACCTTGCCTGGCCGCCAAACTTTTTTTTTTTTTGAGCTATATTTGAAGAACCTTGCCTGGCCGCCAAAATTTTGGTTTTTTTTGAGCTATATTTGAAGAACCTTGCCTGGCCGCCAAACTTTTGGTTTTTTTTTTTGAGCTATATTTGAAGAACCTTGCTTGGCCGCATGTAAAATATTCTAATTCAAACGATAATCAGTAAAAATAGAAAATGTCTCTTTTGGCCATCTCATGAATTTACCAAACACCCCCTCCCCCCTCTCTCCCAAGGGCCCTAAAGAATAACTTTTTTAATGCTATCGAATGAAAGAAGGGGCGCACCAATAATGATTTCGAAATACCCTTGTAAATATTAATGAAGATATGGAGAAATTAATTAAGCGAAAGGTTGGAGGCTTAGGTGTCTGTGCATCCGGGATTTGAAGGGTTATAGGGGCCGAGAAAGACGGAGGCCGGGAGAGAGTTCCACTGAGCAAAATTTGTTCCAAATCGGACAAATGGTTCTAATTTTTAAAGGCTGGAGGTTTAGGTGTCTGTGCACCCGGGTTTTAAAGGTTAAAAGGGTTATAAGTGTCGGGGAAAGACGGAGGCTGGGAGAGAGTTCCACTGAGCAAAATTTGTTCCAAATCGGACAAAGGGTTCTAATTTTTAAAGGCTGGGGGCTTAGGTGTCTGTGCACCCGGGTTTTGAAGGTTAAAAGGGTTATAAAGTGTCGGGGAAAGACGGAGGCTGGGAGAGAGTTCCACTGAGCAAAATTTGTTCCAAATCGGACAAAGGGTTCTAATTTTTAAAGGCTGGGGGCTTAGGTGTCTGTGCACCCGGGTTTTGAAGGTTAAAAGGGTTATAAGTGTCGGGGAAAGACGGAGGCCAGGAGAGAGTTCCACTGGGCAAATTTTTTTCTAAATCGTGTAAAAGGTTTCTAATTTTTAAAAACCCTTCGCCCCCCTATTTTTTTGGTCCAATTTCAGTCAAAATTTAATGAGCTCTTATTCTTAATACAAAATATCTTGATTTTAAGCAAGTTAGCTTTTTATTATTCAAAGAAGATGGTATTATTAAAAAACAAAACAACATATTATCTATAACCTTAGATTATCGGCCTTTTGAGAACTTAAACTTTTAAATTTTTTGAATTTTAAAATAATGATTATATAATTTATAAATATTTAACTAAAGTGATGTTAATTTTTCAATTTAATACCATCTTTTTACAACCTTTTATTTTGAATAATAAAAAACTCACATCCTCAAGGTCTTAATATTAAATAAATCCGGCCTTATGCTGAAAATTGCATTCACAATTCATAGCAAAAGTTTACTTTTTTATAATAATTCTAGTAAATTTGAATGAATTTTCTTTGCTTAATTCATAACTAGATGTCAGAGAGATCTCGTCTCTATAGAAAGGCCATCTGCCCGGAAAGCTAGATTGGCACTTGGGTTCGAATCTTCAAAACAGTGATCCCTTCTGACATTAAAAAAATCTTAACATCTTAGATTATTATCAGCATTTTTTAAAGTTTTAAATTCTTAGAATTTAAAATCTTAAATCTTAATTATAAAATATCTAAATAGATACCTTATTCATGGGCTTTTTAGCTAGAGTGTACACAAAATTTGGTAACATACACGCACTTACTAACAGACATGGAAGGAAAAAGTAAAAACTTTTTCAAAACCGTAACAAGTGATTGAATTTTTCCTTTACACCCAAATATGACATGGCCTTAAAAATGACTTTTAAAAGATTAATTAGATTTATTTAAGTATTTATTTGTTATGTGCTGTGTCGTGTTGAATTATGCATTTGAATAGAGTATATTCCACGGAGACACTGTTTTGGGTTATTCATCGAATCTAAAAATAAATTCTTATGAATAAAAAGAAGATCAATATCTTCTACTTGAACAAATTGCTAATAATAATCAAAATCTGTCATGAACAATGTAAGTATATCCTTTTAGATGGCGTCAGTAGCAGTGGATCTTATTATTATTATTTTGTTTTGATAATTTAAATCTAGCAAGGCCTCCGGCTTTGTGCCCCTCCAGCTAGATACTAAACTATTTAAATCGTTCCAGAGGATGGGCACCCCTTGATTTAGATGATTATAAATACTAATTTTAATTTTTGCAATAGCTAATTATTTATTTATTCATTTGAATTATTTTTTGTTTATGAAGCTGTTAAAGCTTTTATTTTTGTGATTAATTTGAATTTTTATTTAAATCACACATAATTAATTATAATTATTTATTGAACACGAACAAATAATATAATATAACTACTAAGTTATAGTGTATTATTTGTTCGTTTTTTCAATAAATAGTTATAATTAATTATGTGTGATTTAAATAAAAATTCAAATATTATTTATTTATTTTATTTTTTTGACTTTTGTAATTCTCATAGACTAATTGTTTGTTTGTTTGTTTTTCTGTTGTGCAGATTTCCCGGCTCGTTGGCTGCTTGGAGAGTGCCCTTATTACCCTGACGCCACCCGTGGCCGAATTCCGTCCACAATGGGAAGCGCCACTCAGCAGTATTGCCTGCGCTGGAACAATCACCGGTCCAATTTACTGACGGTGTTTGACGAGTTGCTGAGGAACGAGGCGTTCACAGACGTGAGTCTCGCCTGTGACGGCGGTAACTCTGTCAAATGCCACCGGATGGTCTTGGCCGCCTGCTCACCCTATTTCCAGGCGCTATTCACCGAGTTGCCTTGCCGACATCCCGTCGTTGTGCTCAAAGATGTTAAATTCGAGGAGATGAAGGCGATTTTGGAATATATGTACAGAGGCGAAGTGAACGTCGCCCAGGACCAGTTGGCCGCCCTGTTGAAGGTGGCGGAAACGCTTCAGATTAAAGGCCTGGTGGAGGAAAATGGGCCGATGTCTTCGAGCCCGGAGACGGACGTCCACCAGCCGAGGCCCGTCGTCGGCCAGAGCAGCCGTATGCTTGAGGACTCGCGCGTTTCCAGGGCCGTCGAAGAGGACAGGCAGCATCCTCCCAGCAAGCAGCTCTCGCTGGCCCACTCGTCGTCGAGCGCGTCACCGCCGCACTCCTCGGGCATGCCGGGTCCACCCTTCGAGAAAAACCCGTATAATTTATACGGTAAGAGTCCCGTGATGGAGCGGGGCGCCGCCAGTGGCGGAGGCCGTATGACCCTGCCCCTGTGGGCGATGACGGGGCTCCCGTTGCCACACCACCCTGCACCCGTGCCACCACCCAGCCACCCTCACGCCACCGTCGCCTCCTCCGTCGCGATGCTCAACAGTTGCTATGAGGCGGCAAGCGCCGATATGTCCCCGCTCAAACGAAAAAAGCTGCATAGTTTGCTCATGTCGAGAGACACGCCGATTCTGAGGACAGTCCTCGGCCAGGGACAGCCAGACTCCTCGCAGCCCATCTCCCTCGTCTGCCAGCCCGACAGTCACGAGCGAATCCACTCCAACGGCTCCGCCAGCGACGTCGACAAGGTCAGTTCCAACAATAATAACAACCTTAACTCATAGTAGAAGGCAGGCCTTATTTCGAACATTAACTGACGCTCTCGACTCACTGAACTTTTCCCATCCTTTCCCCTTTTTAAAAGTACCACCATGGGTCATGAGTTTCCTACATTTGATTCACTCGCGAATCGAATGTAGGAAACTCATGATTAGTGATAGCAACACCTTGCATGTTAACAGACTAGGCGCGCTGGACTGGGGGATTGAAGTATATAACATCTTAGATTACAAATTCACTAGGTGATCTATATCCGTGTTTGGTAAAAAAGCATCATGCGGGCTAATCGCGATATGATGCTGGATCATATCTTTCTCTTGGTCCAGATTTAAGATTTAGCTGACCCCAATAGCCTCAACCAGCAGTGGTCCAGCGATATATATATCTTGTTGAAAAATGTCGCGGTCAAAAATAACTCTCTTTGATATATAGTATATTCACTTAATATATTAATTAGAAAAAATATTTACCGCCATGGGGTTTGTTCTGGCGAGATTAAAGTCTCATTTACGCGAAATACACGAATTTCAAACATTCGCCATTAAACCAACAAATGCATTTGCCATTTCGTTTATCCCTATGACTTCTAGCGACTGGAACTCGCTTTCCCCGTCCATCTTCTCGACGACGCCTGATAATTTTTAGTCTTAAAGGGCTTTCGCATCACAAGTACCTTCAACCGTGGAACATCTTCTTCTTTATGATGTACCTGCACGGTGCAACTTCTTATATCTATATCATTATAAAAAAAATATTTAACATCTTATCAGTAATCAGATAATGAATGATATACTTGTGTCTTTCCTCTATATGTTATAAAAATATAGTCCACACAACTTTAACTCCGATTTTTTCCTTAGACTGAATAATTATTTGTTACTTTCTCTAATATATATTTAATTATTACAAAAAATGTGTTTTGTGGTCCTCCTCTATCCCCCCCCCCCCCGCCCCAATAGTTTTCGTCTCCAATTTCATATTTCTTTATGAAAAACCACGCTAAACTTTCCAATAGATTATGCTTATAAATGATCATTTTAACATAATCCATGGATACAATAATTTATTAATAAAAGAACAAAAAATTAGTAGAATATAACATTTTACTGGCTCATAATACATGATGTATTTAAAATAAAACATAAAAATTTTACACATTACATTAGCATTCAAAAATGTATACGGTTAGAAATGAAGCTTTTGAAGCTTTTATTTTTGTGATTAATTTGATTAAAATTTGAATTTTATTTAAATCACACATAATTAATTATAATTATTTATGTGTGTTTAAAATAAGAAATCAAATGTATACGGTTATTGTTTGATAATGTT